>VSMD01086083.1:0-139906 GCA_008750895.1 Mirza zaza
GCAATTTTAGGCTCTGCGGGGTGACTCTAACAAAGACACCACTGAAAATTTTCTTTAGGCGAAGTCTCGCGATGGTCTTTTGGACCAGTGAGCTCACCCCATTAATCCTTTGGATGCGTACAACAAAGGCCAAGGAGTGTTTATCCGGCAACTTCAAGGCATGAGGTTTTACTTCTAGTCGTCTGAGACGCACCCTGTCGCGTTGCTGCCGCCAGGAATCATGTAGAAACGATTCCAGTCGCTTAAACCTGGGCCCTTTCCCTTTCCTCTGCTCCTTCTTTGCCAAAAGTGCCTGCTTTGCCTGGGTGGCTTTGAGGGCTTGGTAAGCCTTCCTCTTTTTCAGGAGATTTTCTGGAACCAAAGGGATTTTTTTCCTTTCCTCTTGCTCCGCCATCTTTCCAGTGTCTGATGATAGTTTTGATCAGTTGGTTGTCAGACAGGTTTTTCCATTGTGAAATGACAAGGTAATTTAAAAATGTAAATAAGCTACGTGTTTCTCAGCAGACTTTCACTCCGTTTAGCTATAGCATCTATTGATGAATGTCTTTTAAAATTTTTTTGGTTTTTTCTATTTAACTTGTCACTGAGTTAAAAGCTCAAAATTCCTAACTCCGTTCAGTCTGTGTTAGTTGGCTTTTACTTAATGAAGACCCTTTCTTTCCTTCCTATTTATATTGTTTAGACTTAGAGATATTTATTCAAGGTTATATAATCTATTACTTTCATTATTTTACCATCACAGATTTGGGTCCTTTTAACACGTCACCCCATATTCTCTGAGCACTTTATTTTATAGAATATTATCAAGATGTTTCAGGCTCATTTTATCCTTTTCCTGTAATCAGTCCTTTCTCCAAAGAACCCTGGTTCATTTTTGTGGAGAATGGTATTTTAAAAAAGAGGAAATGAGTATTGGTCACGCTAAGAGTAGGATTGCTGGGTCCTAGAATGGATGTTTTCAAAGTGATAGTTGGTATTCTACGCTCCCACTAGCAGTGTATACATGTGAGTTCTGATCTCTCCTCACCCTCACTGTTAAGTGTTTTGTGGTAGTGGTAGCTTATAATTTGCATTTACCTGATGACTAATGTAGAGACTTTTTCATTTGCTCATTGGTTATCTTCGTTTATGAAATGTATGTTCAATTTTTTAAGCTAACTGTTTTATTTTAAGGTATGTCTGCATATCAGCCTCTTTTTTTAGTTAATTTAAATATTTTGAGAAATGTGAAGATTAATTAAAAGCTATTACTTCAGTGTATTTGATAAGCCTTGTGTACTAAGTATATATGACATCTTATTATGAAATCATCTTTCCTTTTCCTGTTTATTTCAGTAGAAAAAACCGGAAGTGATGAACCAGCCTTCATGTATTATATGAATGATGGTGTTTATGGTTCTTTTGCAAGTAAACTGTCTGAGGACTTAAATACCATTCCAGAGGTTCACAAGGTAAGTTTTAACACAAATAATATCAGAACCTATTTGGCAGTTTATAAACTAAACCTGTTATTTTTAAGATAACTCCCAATTTTTTGAGAAATATTTTAGGTTGGGGAAAAATGCCCCCTTTTTAGGATTTGCATTTTTCTGGCTGAGTCCCTTTAGTGTTAGCTGTCCTTATAATGGAGTTAATGGTACCACTGAGGCCTAAGAAGGAACAAACCTTTCCTCTGGTTCTGGGCCTTTCTTACATAGGCACATTGGACCTGAGATAGTGAATAATGCTTTTCTGATCTACCCCAGATTCAACACCTGCATGAGTATGAGTAGAAATTAATAATTTTTTAAAAAAACTTTCCCTACAGAAATACAAGAAAGATGAGCCTCTGTTTATAAGCAGCCTTTGGGGTCCATCCTGTGATGAGCTTGATCAAATTGTGGAAAGCTGTCTTCTTCCTGAGCTGAATGTGGGAGATTGGCTTATTTTTGAAAACATGGGAGCAGATTCTTTCCATGAACCATCTGCTTTTAATGATTTTCAGAGGCCAACTATTTATTACATGATGTCATTCAGTGATTGGTAAGGTGATTTTATTTTAAAGCAGTTGGGATATTTGAGGTGACATTTTAGATTTGCTAATAACTTTAATTTTGTAATGAATGCATAACTTACAAGTACAGTCATGTGTCACTTGATGAGATTTTGTTTTGAGAAACGTGTTTTAAGTATTTGAAGAGGGTAGAGCCTACTACACCTAGACTATATGATGTAGCCTATTGCTTCTAGGCTACAAACCTGTACAATGTGTTACTATATTGAATACTGTAGGCAGTTCTAACAGAACCATAAGTTATGTGTATATCTAAAGATACTTAAACACAGAAGTTTATATCACGACAGCTGTGACATCACTAGGCAATAGGAATTTTTCAGCTCCATTGTAGTCTTTACGGTACCACAGTTGTATATGGAGTTTATTTGTGATCACAATGTCGCTGTGCAACACATGACTGTAATAGAAAAATGATAATCTTTTAAGGGTTTTTTGCAAGACTAGTTATAGGTATGTCTCATTTTCCATTTTTTATGTGATTGTGTGGTCTTTGGGCTTCAATTCGGTCTTTGGGCTTCAATTCAGAATTTTGCTTATTTTTATTTAGGTATGAGATGCAAGATGCTGGAGTTACTTCAGACACAATGATGAAGAACTTCTTCTTTGTGCCTTCTTGCATTCAGCTGAGCCAAGAAGACAGCTTTTCCACGGAAGCTTAAACAGGCATTAACGCTTCTTTAGATCTGAAGTTGCAGGTTAAGTTTGTCTGGTCGACATTCCAGTGTGGAAAAATTCAAACAATCTTACTCTGTTAATTTTCTTGGAAACAAAACTATTAATAATAGCTATTTGGGACCAGACAAAATCAGCTTTCATCTATAATTCATTGGGGGTAATGGGAGATTTAGATAATGTATCCAGATTTAAACTTAACAGTGTGTCCTACCCCTTAAGCGTTTAAAATAAAATATGCAACAAAATGGATGACTTAGTGGAGATGGAAGCCCATTAATTGGGTTCCCCATTAAACCGTTTACATACAAGTACACAGTTTTTATACTAAGGATTCGTGTTAAAAAGTCTTGTAAAGTTATGTCTTTCACCCAGATATATCAAATGTCAGTGGAAGACCAGTGTGACTTCATTAGATACGTTTAGTGTATTTAGAATGTGTAAATTTGTGCTTTGAACTGTAGTTTAATAAATGTAAAATTGCATCATAGTATTTGTTGTATTTGACCTAATGTAACCCTTGTATGATTGCAATAAAATTTTGTGTAGATTTTACTGTTTTTTCAGGCTAAAACTTTGGGAAAGGGGCTAGCTAGCAAAGGTAGGTTCGAAATAGATGTGTATTTGGACTGTTTGGAAGGTTATTTTTCTTTATCGCCCACTTAAGTTTAGTTTGGCTCAGTGCATTTTTCAGTTATTTAATTAGTTATTTAAGTAAAGTGTTTGGTAAATCATTGTGAAGTTCAGATTCATTATGGAGAGTTGATGTGCAGTAAGCATGATGTTTAACAATTTTAACACCAAAAATGTTAATCCTGCATAAACCAATTGTAATAATAGGTGTTTCTGTATAGATAGATGCATAGAGTACCTTAGTAAATCTTTGATCACAAATCTTTCGGCTGAAATGGAAGATTCTATTAAATACTTTGAAGAAACTTGAGGGGAGGGAAATAAAATTGCAGAAAACTGCAGAGCACTAAAACTTAAAAGAAGGGCTAATGTTTATTCAGAAACCTGATGCTCTTTTGCACGAAATATTTAAATTCAGAGTTGGGGGGTTGGGGTGAAGCACACTTATTTTCTTCAATTTCTCAATTGCAGTGATTTCAAATTTAGGACTTTGTTGTTGGTTTGAACAATTCCCTTAGTTTCTTTTACCCATTTGTTCAGCTTAGTAATTTTAATTCTTTTCTTACTAAAATTTTATGGTGGTTGGGGAAGGGAGTTAGCATCACTAACCTGACAGTTGTTGCCAGGAATTTGCTTTGTTCACTGCTAGTATATTAGTAATCCTAGATCTCAGAATCACAATAGTAATAAAATAAACACAGGGGTCATTTTTTTCCTAACTTACTCTATGTTCAGATGTGGAATTTCTGTCTCCCAAGAGGAAATGTGACTTCACTTTGGTGCCAATGGACAGAAAATTCTACCTGTGCTACATAGGAGAAGTTTGGAATGCACTTAATAACTGGTTTTTAACACCTTGATTTCAAGGTGGAAAGAAATTGATCATGAATCTCTAATAAATTTCAATCTATTAAACCAGTAGGTGCTTAATATTTTTTGATTTGATTAATGCCCATTTGAATTTCATGGGTTCTATTAATTAAAAATGTTTAGGATCCCAATCCATCGTCATCTAATTGCCCTTGGACTTTTCCAAGGTATACTGTGGGATTTTGTGCAAAATTCCAAGCTACCATGCAACTTTTTTTTAAACCGTACAAGGAGGAGGAATTGTTTCCTACCTTCTTTACATGTTGTGCATTGTTGTGGTCCAGAAATGCCAAACCTTTTTAAAGATGGTGCAACTTTGAGTCCTTGGCTTAACTACACAGCCTTGAACTTCGTGGCATATCGGTTTTGCCATATCTATAGGAGAGCTGTTCTATGCGAACCAGCTCAAGAGTTGCAGATATCACATGTGAATAATATGGTAACTTTAAGAAATGTCTGTATTGTATTTGAAGACTGTTTGCCATAAATCTGAAGTTTGAACCTATGTATTTCAATTTGGTATGCTAAAAAAGTACTGAATTAATGTAAATTTTTTTGTTACAATATTGTAATCTCAGTTCAAAATTTAACTGAAAATATAAACCCAAATGATTTCTATATAGTAAATTGAACTGTAAAGGTAACTTGTGTGTGATTCTGAATACATAGATAAAATGTTTTTATTCCTCCTCACGTTTTACTTTGATGGTTTCTACCATGAAATAGAGGTAAAATTTTACATATCAGCTTTGTGTATATTAGCTTGCAAGCAATCTTTAGGATAGTACCATTCAATGCAAATACTGAGTTAGAGAAGCCACATTCTCTGCAATCCTCTTCATCTCCCCCTTGTGTCTGGAGTATGTAGTAACTAACCTGTCTTGGCTTTAAGAAGTCTTCTGAACTCTTGCTGAAGTGGAAATCAACATCTTTTTGTTCTTTAAACACTTTAAACACCCGGTTAACTGGGTGACTTGATAGGAAATTTTCTTTCATTATCTGTCTTTCCAGAAGGAATATTAAATCTAAAGATTTCATTATTTAGGCAATTTGGTAGTTTAAGGTAATAGTTACATGTGTAGACTTAGACTCCTATCTGCCTGACTGAAATTCTGCCTCTGCCACTATCTGTGTGAAAATAGGCCATTCACCTAACCCTTCTGTGCTTCAGTTTTCCCAGGTAGGAAATGGCAGTAAATAATAACAGTAGCAGCTTCCTAAGATTTTGTTTAGAACAGTGCCTGGCATATAGTAAGGGTTCAATAAACATCAAATCTTATCACCCATTAGATTATATTCTTTTGGACAAGTTGCTCTGGCTTACTTGTCTGTAGGATGGAGGCAGTAGAACTCAACTTTGCCAGGTCAATATTCTATTATTATTATAGGTCAATAATCTAAAAAGTGCCTAGCTGCAGTCCTACTACATGAATGCAGATGGCACCAGTGTTGATGCTTAATATTAAGATGACTGTAGCATATGCTTGGCCATTCTGCTTTATCGTTGTAAATTGAACTTTTGGGTGGGTGTTGGGAACGTTATGCATTGCAGCCTGTTATTTAGTTGATTTGATTTTCTAGTATAACCTTGTAGCATTGTCTAAAAGCACAATAATTGTAGAAACCTAAGTTGCCTAAGAGGAATCCATTAAAATGTTAATGTAAAACCTAAAATTTAGTCCTCTGCGTTCAAGTTGTAAATAAATCCTGTGAGTCTCAACCATCCTGAAGGGGAAAAAAATATAGTGTAAGTAATGGCAGATGCAAGCTTTCATAATGGGGATAAACTTGGCCTAGTCTTGGATTTTACTGGAATTTGCTAGAGACTGATCTCTGCCTAAAGTGTTAGCTAGCTACCAGCTTTCAGGGTGGCTGTATTTTGATAGCAAAAGATACAGCTATGGTTCCTGTAGCCTTTTTCTTTGGCTGGAACTGGAATCAAATTTGAGTCAAGGATTGTTTGGATTTTTCCTCACCTTCATGTTGCTAATTTGGGGCATTAGAAAGATAGAAATAAGGAAATGATTTTATGTTGTAAGTTTGAAGAAATTGCAGTAATGTATGATCATCTATTTAGGTAATTTAAAGCTAACCTGAGGCTAGGCAAGGTGGCTCACGTTGAACTAGCACTCTGGGAGGCAGATGCAGGAGAATCACTTGAGCTCAGTCTGAGCAAGAACGAGACCCCATCTCTACTAAAAAATATAGAAAAATTAGCTGAGCATGGTGGTGCACACCTGTAGTCCCAGCTACTCAGGAGACTGAGGCAGGAAGATTGCTGAGCCTAGGAGTTCGAGGTTGCAATGAGCTATAGTGATGCCACTGCACTCACTGTAGCCTGTGGGGCAAAGTGAGACTCTATTTCAAAGTAAGTAAATAAAGCAAACCTGAAAAGTTTTCTCACTTTGTCACAGTTCCTACTCAAACATACTGAGGAGTTGTTTTTCCTTTACATACAGATGGTAGGTGCTACATGTGTCCTCACCTAGAAAGGAATGTAGATGGAGGAACGCTGAAACCACCCCTGCCTCAAAGGGCAATCTGACTTCAGTGTTACACAGTTGAGAGATTTGTATTTTGTTTACTGGGAACTGGAGCTAGTCAAACTAAGTATTTTTTTAAACGGCCATTAGTAGAAGGCTTAACATGAGCTAATCTTTATTTTGCTTCCACATACAGAGAGGTCAGGACTGCTGCCAATTCCTGTACTTTTTTTGAATTTCTGAGTATTTTGTTTTCCCCACTGCTGGCCTTGGGATTTGATTTCCTGAAGCTGGTAAATTATGTACTAATGTGTCTACTTTCCAGCTTTCATTTTTTTCATCTCTTTTCGTCTCCCCAAACTTGTGAGTTTTAACCTTTTAAATATGCCCTTTTAGTTTTGGAAGGAATAAGAATAGGTGCATTTCCAATCTACCAGTGACAATGTGTCCCTTAATATGTACCACATGCATAAATATAATTGTCAAAATAAGGGGCCTTTTAGATTTTGGGAGACCATCCAAACTGCCTCTGTCTACCTCTTGGAACTAAATTTGAGAGCCATTTTAAAGGTACTCTGGCATCCAAAATATAAACATGTAAAGTTCTGCCCAAGATTACAGGAATAGTATGTGAAGTTTTATACATTTTGTGGATTGATTGTACTCCTAACCAACAATCCCTTACCAGAGTGATATGCAGAAATAGAATTTTAATTTCTGCATCTGAAATTGTTTTTAAACTTAATGAGTGGGATGGTTTAACACCTAACTTATGTAAGCCTTTGAAACGCATACTCTGTGCTGCTTTTATGTCACTGCAGACCAGTCTCATTACATCCAAGTCTCCATATGTTTTGGTACTCAGTAATGCCCTTCAGATTTAATTACTTTATGGCTTAAACCTACCCTTCCTTACTGTTAGGTTCTCAACAGAAATAAAGGAAATGAGAGCATTTTCAAAGTTTGGCTTTCTCCTTTGCTAATTTTACGATTCTGTTGGAGGCAAGAATGTAAACAAGACACTTAAAAAGCTTGCTGGGAGAGGGAAGAAAAGTGGTCCCCAGAGACGTCATTTTAAATTGGTTTAGGTTTAGGTAATGCTAGCTTCATGACCTAATCACCTCTGAACAGGCTTCACCTCTCAATACTGCTGCATTGGAGATTAAGTTTTCCACAGTAATGATGAATTATAACACTGATAACCTGGTTCTAACCTTTAGTTATGCCTGTAAGTTTCAAAAGGGGTTGCTGGTGGTGAAGGGTTGAGTAAAATCCTTGCTTTGAACTGCTTTGTTTCTAGGCCTTTATTCTTTCAAGGTAGAAACTAATTGTTGGCCCTTTGTGCATATAACCTCAAGCTAAAATGTGGGAGGACTAGGACTCTTTTAGACATCTTTTAAGTCCAGGGTGTTTGAGATCTTTTAGGAAAAGCAGCACAAGCCCTCCTTCAAGGTAAAGCTGTGGTCCTCAACCCCCAGGCTGCAGACCAGTACCAGTCCATGGCCTGTTAGGAACTGGGCCACAGAGCAAGAAGTTAGTGGTCAGCAAGTGAGCCAAGTTTCAGCTGTATTTACAGCTGCTCCCCATGCTTGGATCACCGCCTGAGCTCTGCATCCTGTCATATCAGCAGCAGCATTAGATTCTCATAGGAACTCAAACCCTACTGTAAACTGCATGTGAGGGATCTAGGTTGCATGCTCCTAGAATCTAATGCCTGATGATCTGAGGTAGACCTGAGGCAGTGATGCTAGCACTGAGGAGTGGCTGCAAATACAGTTATCATTAGCAGAGAGGTTTGAGGGCACTATAAATGTAATGTTCTTGAATCCTCCCAAAAGCATTCCCCCCTCCCCTATCCATGTAAAAATTATCTTCTGTGAAACTGGTCTCTGGTGCCAAAAAGGTTGGGGACCACTGATATAAGGGATTATAGGAGCGAGATAGTAGGTGTGGCAAGGTTACCAATGTCAAACTTTCCAGGGAGTCAAATAACAAGCATCTCTTGATAGGCCTTACCTATGTGATCCAGATCTTTAGCTTTCTCAAGATTCCATCTTAAAGATGCCTTTATGTTCTTACACTTAAGGCCATAGGCCCAGGATGGGTGATAGTGATAAGAAAACTGATGGTGACCTCTTAAAAGCTGAGAAGTCTGCTATTTCCTAAACTACTTTGAAAGCCCTGTGCTGTACCATGGCACCAATGACAAGACAAACATTACTGTAATTGTAATTCCAGTGGGAGGATCTGTTGCCAAGGTAGGGGGCTGCAGAATCATGCAGCCATTGCAATATTTTGTTTCCAGCACTCTTCTAGGAGTTTGGGCTATTGACACTTTTAGTATTCTAAATGAACTCAATCTTCCGAGCAACTCTATGAGATAGAGATTCATGGCCCATTCGAGAAGGTCACACAGTTAAATGGCAGAGCTAGGACTGAAACTCAGGCAGGATGGCTGTGGATCTATTCTCCTCCCCAAAACCCTACTGTATACCACTGGAATCTCCTCTCAACCAAATTTCAAACTTCCTATAAGAACTTCTATTTAGCTAGAATACCCAAATATTAGGTTATTAAGTATGGGATTCCAATTTCCTTAAATACTGTTTGACAGTTGATATGTCTGACATTTTACTTTCACTTCTTGTTTTATTTTTTATTGTGAAGGTACATCCTCATGTTTTGGCTTGTGATAATCTTTCAAAAAATTTTTTTTTAGAAAAATTTTTGTGAAACCATTGGTAAGTCAAAAATTTGTGTTATTTTTTGATACGAGTTCTGTCATGGAACCAATGCAGCACAGACAGCTTGAAATATTGATGAAGTGTTTGGGAAGGATGTGGCTAATGAATGCACAATATGAGCTGAAAGCTGTAGTGGAAGCAAATCCATCTCAACCTACATGTGAATTAGCAGCAAGGTTTGACATTACTATTCCAACAATATTGGACTATTTGAAACAAATGAAACTGGATAGATGGATTTTTGCATGAATTAAAGGAGCATCAGAAGGGAAATTGTCTCAAAGCTTGCCTTTGTTGTCATGACAAAAGCGAACCATTTCTTTCTTTCTTTTTTGTTATGTCCTTTCCTGTTATGGTGTCAAGGTGATAATGGCTTTGTGGAATGAGTTGGGGAGGATTCCTTCCTTCTTGATGTTATGAAATAATTTCTGCAGTATAGGTACCAGTTCTTTGCAGGTCTGGTAAAATTCAGCTGAAACCATCTGGTCCAGATAGTTTCTTTTTTGGAAGATTTTTTTATTGCTGCTTCAATTTTGTTACTTGATATTGGTCTGTTCAGGAGTTCCGTTTCTTCCTGATTGAGCCTAGGGAGGTTGTGTTTTTCCATGAATTTGTCCATTTCCTTAAAGTTTTCAAGTTTATGTACATAGAGATTTTCATAGTATTCAGAGATGATATTTTGTATCTCTGTGGTATCAGTGTAATATCTCCTTTTTTCATTTCTGATTGATGTTATTAGGGTCCTTTTCTGTCTCTGGTTAATCTAGAGAGAGGCCTGTCAATTTTGTTTATCTTTACAAAGAACCAACTTTTTGTTTTGTTCTGCATACTTATTTTGGAATTGATTTCATTTAGTTCTGCTCTGACCTTAGTTATTTCTTTTATTTTGCTAGGTTTGGGATTGGTTTGCTGTAACTTTTCCAATTCTTTAAGATGATTCAGTAAATTACTTATTTGTGATCTTTCCGTCTTTTGGGTGTAGACATATAAGGCTATGAATTTTCCTCTAAGAACTGCTTTTACAGAATCCCACAGCTTTTGGTAACTTGTGTTCCCTTTGTCATTTATTTCAAAGAATCTTTTGATTTCCATCTTAATTTCCTCCTCGACCCAGTAATCACTGAACAGTAGGTTGTTTAATTTCCATGACTTTGTGTAGAGTTGAGTGTTTCTGTTGGAATTGACTTCTAATTTTATTCCACTGTGGTCTGAGAAGATACATGGTGTAATTTTTATTTTTTTAAATTTGTTGAAACATGTTTTGTGGCTAGGATGTGAGCAATCTTAGAGAACGTTCCATGAGCTGATGTGAAGAACACATATTTAGCAGTTTTGGGGTAGAATGTTCTGTAAATGTCTGTTACGCCCATTTGTTCTAGAGTTCTGTTTAAGTCCATTGTCTCTTTGTTTATTTTCTGTTTGGAGGATCTGTCCCGTTCATTCTGTCAGTGGGGTGTTTGAAGTCCATGGCTATTATAATGCTGCTGTTTATCATTTCGTTTAGATCAAATAGAACTTGCTTTATGAACCTGGGCCCTGAAACCTGTGTTTGGTGCATAAATAATTAGGATTACTATGTCTTCATGTTGAATCATTCCCTTCACCATTATGTAATGACCATCCGTGTCTCTCTTTACTTTTATTGATTTGAAGTTTATGTTATCTGATATGAGAATGGCTACACGAGCTTTCTTTTAATTTCCATTTGCATGGAATATTGTTTTCCAGCCCCTTCACCTTGAGTCTGAATGAGTCTTTGTGGGTTAGATGTGTTTCCTGGAGACAGCAGATACTTGGCTTATATTTTTTTTAATCCATTCAGCCAGGCTGCCTCTCTTCAATGGGGAGTTCAAGCCACATTTAAAGAATTGATAAGTGGGGTGAATTTCTGTTCATTCTGGAAGGCAGCTATGTTCACCACTATACCACCAATGCACTTGATTTCTGTTCATTCTGTTTTGTAGAACTTTATTGCTTTGTTTTATGTCTTGAGCCATTGTGGTATCTGGGCTCTGAATTTTAGCTCTTGGATGGTTTTACGCTGGTGTCTATTATGCTGATCAGTATGTAATGCAGATCTGAGTACTTCCTGTAGGGCAGGTCTGGTCTTAACAAATTCCCTCAATGTTTGCTTGTCTGAGAAAGTCTTTAATTCTCCCTCATATAAGAAACTTAGTTTTGCAGGATACAAAATTCTAGGCTGGCCATGTTTGAGCAGACTGAGAATGGGGCCCCAGTCCCTTCTGGCTTGTAAGGTCTCAGCTGAGAAGTCTGCAGTTGGTCTGACGTGTTTTCCTTTGTAAGTTACCTGATGCTTTCACCTTATGGTTCGTAGGAGTGCCTCTTTTGTGTTAACTGTGGCCAGTCTGATGACTATATGTTGTGGTGATTGCCTCTTGGTTATGAATCTCCCAGGAGTCTGTTGCACTTCTAGTACCTGGATGTCCAGATTTCTAGCAAGACCTGGGAAATTTTCCTCAAGTAGTCTCTCAAATAGGTCTTCTAGCCCTTATGTGATTTTTTTTTCTTCACCCTCATGGATGCCTATAATTCTTATGTTTGGCCTCTTTACATAATCCCATATTTCTTGTAGGCTTTATTCGTTCCTCTTATTTCTCTATTCTTTAACTGACTTGTTTAATTCAAAGGTGTTGTCTTCTAGTTCTGAGATTCTTTCTTCTGCCTGACCTAGTGTACTCTTAAGGCTTCCCACCATATTTGTTTTGTATTTCCTTGAATGAATTTTTCATTTCGAGAAGCTCTGCCTGATTTTTTTTTTAATAATTCAATTTCTGTCATCCACCGTATTCACCAGACCTTGCACCAACTGACTACCACCTCTAGGCTTTGGACCACTTCTTGCAAGGAAAAATATTCAATTCTCAACAAGCTGTAGAAAATGCCTTTCACAATTTCATTGCCAGGCTTTACTCTTCAGGCTTCTTTGCAGCTGGCATAAGCAAGCTACTGTTAAGATGGCAAAACTGTGTCGATAGTTCAGGCACATGCTTTGATTAATTGTACTGCTTCTTGTTTGAGATATAATATACTAAACTTTTGATACAAAATCAGACATTTCATATTTAATGACCTTATAGAAATGTGTTCTTCCTGTATACTGTATGAGTCTAAATTTCCCCTTTTTATAAGGACATTAGTTATATTGGATTATATTATATTGAAAACCCTAATGACCTCATGTTAACTAGACTAATATCTGCAATGACTCTACTTCCAAATAAGTTCACATTCTGAGGTACTGAGGGTTGGGTTTCAACATAGGACTTTTGATGGGCACACAACACATAAAATATGTGCAGCCATTTAGAACAGGAGCACTGGCTGGGCGCAGTGGCTCACACCTGTAATCCTAGCACTTTGGGAGCTCAAGGTAGGAGGATCACTTGAGGCCAGGAGTTTGAGACCAGCCTGAGCAACATACCAAGACCTCCCTCTCTACAAAAAGTACACATATCTGGCCATGTTGGCATGCACCTGTAGTGCCAGATACTCTGGAAACTGAGGCAGGAGGATCACTTGAGCCCCGGAGTTTGAGGTTGCAGTGAGCTATGATGACGCCACTACACTCTGTACTGTAGCTGGAGCGATACAGCAAGACCCTGTCTCAAAACAAAACAAAAAACCCAAAGCACTGTCTTGACTCTTGACCCATCATGCTCGGTGGCTGTTCCTTTCTTCTGCTCCCTCCCCTTTTTTTTTTTTAATTTTTATTTACAATTTTTTACTTTTTATTTCATTGATACAGGATGTTTGAAGTATGCTCCCTCCCTTTCTCTCCTTATCAAGTTCCCATTGTCATCTGCTTTCACTCCTACAAAGTTAAGAGATCTTTGTTTTTCCTATTATAAAATTCTTTTAAATTATCAAAATTCCAATAATAATACAGAAAAGTTATATAAAAGGCCATTTTAAAAAAAATCACCTGACAGCTCTCCAACAAAGATTCCTACCTTAACAATCTGTGGCACTGCCTTCTAGATACCTGTTTTCATTCCAACCTTCCAGCCCCCTTTCTTCTCTCTCTGCAAACCAGGGAAAGCCTAACTACCCAGCATTTCACCTTTGCCACTGCTAATCCTTTTACACCTTTCCTCTCTAATACGAGAATGGCTTCAGGTATTGTAGATATCCCCTGACCACGGGGGAGAGTCTGGGGAGACAAGCCCTTGGACACCTGCATGGCGATCTGAGAGCATGGAAATGGTAGATTCCAATTGGATTTTCCAGAGGGATGTGGCCATAGCTCTCAAGATGCTCTTTTTTTTTTTCTTTTTGGGACAGAGTCTCACTTTGTTGCCCAGGCTAATGTGAGTGCCATGGTGTCAGCCTAGCTCACAGCAACCTCAGACTCCTGGGCTCAGGCGATCCTCCTGCCTCAGCCTCCCAAGTAGCTGGGACTACAGGCATGTGCCACCTTGCCCGGCTAATTTTTTCTATATATTTTCAGTTGGTCAATTAATTTCTTTCAATTTTTAGTAGAGACTGGGTCTCACTCTTGCTCAGGCTGGTTTCGAACTCCTGACCTTGAGCGATCCATCCGCCTCAGCCTCCCAGAGTGCTAGGATTACCTGCGTGAGCCACCGCGCCCGGCCTAAGATGCTCTTCTTTAGGGGAAGGTGAGCTCTAGGTTCAGGCCTCCCTGGTCCAGCCCAGAGGACAACTGAGGGCATGAGATCATGTCCAAGAACCAGTTTCTTTAACCTGAATGACCTCTTTTTATTCTCAACATTTTTGTCTTTCTCTTCCTGTAAGTCCCCCGACCAGCAACTTAGAGGCCCATCACCCAGTTCCTTGCACCTCATTCCGCCCCCTTGCCGCCACCGCCTGCTGACAGCACACACTGCACCATCCAGATACGCAGCATCAACCCACCTAGGGCAGGGCAGAGGCCACACCTGGTTCTAGAGCCCTGCCAATTCCACCCCCTCCCAGGTCTTGGTCTGTCACTTGGATCTCCCCTTGGGCCACCATCCTTGTGGCAGTACAGTGAGCTTCTGAAACTGATTGGATTAAATCACTAACCTGCTTGAAAATCTCCCTTCAGAGTTTTGTGTGGGATGTCACTGGAGTTGTGCTTTCCAGGCTGTGGTCGGCCTTTGAATGGAAGTCACTATTTCCCACCCATCCCAGGAGATCCCTCAGCACCTCTCAGACACCTTGACCCCTTCACAGCAAAGTCTGGGAGAGATTCCAACTGTAACATTCATCCATTCATTTGATTATTCATCCAACAATTTTTTTTTTTTTTTTTTTTTAATTTAGGTGCCAGATACTATTCTAGCACTGAGACAGCAGTAAACAAAACAGCCCCAAATCCTTGCCGCCGGGCACTTCCAGTGGTCTTCTAGGGCCTTCCAATTGAGAGACAGACCTGGCTCCCCTTGATCACAGACCTGGCACAGTAAGTAGCCTGACACTTTAGGTGAGGGATGCTGTGCTGGGCAGGTATCAACAACTATAGTATCTACACAACCCCAGTCACATGCCAAGCAACCGCAGGTGGTTCCGTGCCCCATAAATCCCCAGCTGCTCTTCCAGCTTGTTTTGGCTGGTGCCTGGCTGGGAGCTCATGAAGCAGCAGTAGAGCTTAGTAGTTAAGAACATGGTCTTGGGGTGTCCTAATCCATTTCTACCACTCACTAGCTGTATGATTGTGGATGAGTTATTTAGCCACTCTGAGCCTTAGTTACCTCTTCCAAAATAAGAGGGTATTCATTATTTATTGCTGTGTAATGAATTACCCCCAAACTGAGTTTCATTTGCTCACCTATAATAATAGGGTTGTTGTAAGAATTAAATATTTATACATTTCAAGTGCTTACAAAAGTGCCCTGTATATATTAATAGTAAAGGTTCAATATGTGCTAGCCGTTCGTTTTATATCCAGGGTTCCTGCTCACTGATGTCTCTGACAGCCTGAACTCTCTCAACCTGATGACCCCTGAATGAGCTGTCTCGGAAGGTAATGGAGGCCGGGCGCGGTGGCTCAAGCCTGTAATCCTAGCTCTTTGGGAGGCCGAGGTGGGCGGATCATTTGAGCTCAGGAGTTCGAGACCAGCCTGAGCAAGAGCGAGACCCCATCTCTACTATAAACACAAAGAAATTAATTGGCCAACTAAAATATATATAGAAAAAATTAGCCGGGCATGGTGGCACATGCCTGTAGTCCCAGCTACTTGGGAGGCTGAGGCAGCAGGATTGCTTGAGCCCAGGAGTTTGAGGTTGCTGTGAGCTAGGCTGACGCCATGGCACTCACTCTAGCCTGGGCAATAAAGTGAAACTCTGTCTCAAAAAAAAAAAAAAAAAAAGAAAAAAAAAAAAAAAGGAAGGTAATGGAAACTCTGTGACTCTACATGGAATTGGCGATGCCTCCACCTTCTTCCAAAAATCCTTTGAAATATCTTTCATATAAGAAACTAGATGCATTTGCAAGCTACACATCCGATAAAGGGCTGATAACTAGAATCTATTTAGAACTCAGGATCACGGAAATGCAAATCAAAACCACAATGAGATATCACTTATCTCCAGTGAGAATGGCTTTTATCAAAAAGTCTGAAAACACTGCTAGTGGGACTGCAAACTAGTTCAACCTCTGTGGAAAGCAATATGGAGATACCTTAAAGCGATACAAGTAGATCTACCATTTGTCCAGCAATCCCATTACTAGGCATCTACCCAAAAGAACAAAAGACACTCTATAAAAAAGTCACCTGCACTTGAATTTTTATGGCAGCACAATTCATAATTGCAAAGTTGTGGAAACAGCTGAAGTGCCCATCAATACATGAGTGGATTAATAAAATGTGGTATATGTATACCATGGAGTACTATTCAGCTATAAGAAACAATGGTGATCTAGCACCTCTTTTCCTGGATAGTGCTGGAACCCATTCGACTAAGTAAAGTATCCCAAGAATGGAAAAACAAGCACCACATATACTCACTCACCAGCAAATTGGTATTAACTGATCAGCACCTAAGTGGACACTAGGAATAACATTTATCAGGGTTTGGGCAGATGGGAGAGGAGAGGAGGGGATGGGTATATACATACATAATGAGTGCAATATGCACCATCTGGGGGATGGACAGGCTTGAAGCTCTGACTTGGTGGGGAAAGGGGGGGGAAAGGCAACACATGTAACCTAAACATTTGTACCTCCATAAAATGCTGAAATTTTTAAAAAAAGAAACTAGATGAGGAATATGACAGTAAAGTGGAAAAGAGGCTTTAAAAATTAGGTAAAACAGAGGTAAGTAGGTAAATTAGGTAAAACAGAGTAAGGTTAGTACGCAAAGAGATCATCCTAAGATCCTGCTAAAGATGAACCCATTTTTGGCTCAGAGTCTCCTGGGGGCCAGGATTAAAAGGGAAACACATTGAATTCAAATTTCAAAAAAATGTGAACAAAATTCAAAGCATCCATAGAATACAAATGAGGCTTGTTTTCTGCAGTGCAGAGCAGGGTGCCCGAGGCAACTAAGCTGGACGGGCTGCGCAGCCTCCCAGGGCGCAGGCTGCGGCGCCCCAGGAGCTCAGGGCGTGGGCCGCAGTGGCAGGTCGTCCCACTAGAGGGCGCCCGTGGATTACCTTTGCTCATAGTGCCGGGGACGTTGCCCCAAACAATTGTTTCTCTGTGCGCAGCTGATTTCGAGTATATTAAACTCACGTTCCTTCACGCTTCCGAGCGTCGCAAATGCCCCCAGCTCCCTGTCCTTTGCACCGCCACACTGTGTTTCGAGGTAGGGAGGAGCCAGGAGGAAGAGAGGATTCCTGTCTCGCTTTCCCTCCCCTTCCCAAACGCCCCCCCGTTTGCCACCCCAAGTCCCAAAGTACGATCCAGGTTTCCAGTCCCCAAGACCGCTGCCGGCGCCTGGGCAGAACGGGAAGCGGCAGCGGGGATGTGGGCGGATGTCCCCGCGTGTGAAACAACGTAACCAGAGGCTAGAAGACCCTGGCTTCAGAAGATGTGGTGGTTACATGTGCAGTTCGAGGCGTGGCTTTTCCAGGCCGGCTGCGAACCGCTCCACGGCGGTGACGTCAGGCCCATGAGGGACGCGCCCACTGCCACACAGAGCCAAGTTTACTTAGCTTGATGCATCGCAGGAACGTCCGTGCTGGCAAGCCTTCGTGGCCACTCAGTCATAGGGCTGGGAAGGGTTTTGTGAGGTCGAGTGGCTGAGACCCGGCTTGCCTGGTTAGGATTGGTTGGTTAGGAGAAAGGGGGCTTTGGCTGATTGGTTCAGGCTCAAAGCAGGGACCTTTTTATCTGTAGGGGACAGTTCCCTGTGAGGCTGTGAGAAGCGTTTCTTTGTGCCTTTGCTGGGTCCACGGGTCTGTTTTTGTGGTTTAGAAGTTAAGACCTTGAAGGTGCCAGTTGCTCAGACACCAAATCTTAAATGCTTTTTATCTTATCTCAAGTCCAGCTGAGTGTGCTGCAAGAAGCAAGTATTTATGGTTTTTTTTTTTTTTTTTTTACAAGAAGGGGTCTCACTATGTTGCCCAAGTTGGTCTCCCACTCCTGACCTCAGGCCATCCTCCTCCTTCAGCCTCTTGCGTAGCTGAGATTACAGGCGCATGCACCCCCAAGCCTGGCAACAAGCAGGTGTTTTTTGTTTGTATTTTTTTTTTTTTTTTTAGAGACAAGGTCTTGCTCTGTCCCCCAGGCTGGAGTGCAGTGGCACAATCATAGTTCACTGTAACCTCAAACTCCTGAGCTCAAGTGATCTTCCTGCCTCAGCCTCCTAAGAAGTTGGGACTACAGGTGCACCACCACACCCAGCTAAGTTTTCTATTTTTTTGTGGAGACCTAGTCTTGCTTTTACTCAATCGGGTCTTGAACTCCTACTCAAGCGATTCTCCTGCCTCCGCTTCCCAGAGTGCTAGGATTACAGGCCAAATAAACTCTGAACCTTCTCTGCCAGCCCCAAAACCCAGTCAGACCAAGCCTGTGGTCGTCGTCTTTATGAATGTGATCGCATCCCTTCCTATTCTTCCATGCCAGTGCATCCTCATTCTTGGTGCCAGAGAGGATGAAGGAGGAAAAGGTTGCGGAGAGCTGGGTTTCCAGCTTGCGTGACTGCGTGGATGTTGGGCTCCATCACTGACATAGGTCGTAGAAAAGGACAGGTTTTGAGGGGAGGTTTGTGGTCCTGGACATGTTGCATTGGAGGTGAATTTGGGGTGAGAACCAAGTGGAGAAATCAATAGGAGACTGGATACTCAGTCTGGAGCTCGGAGAGAGGCCTAGCGCAGAAGCTGCCTACAGTAACAGCACAGCTAATGACAATTAGCCGACTATATGTCTTGGTTCCCAGGCCCTCTTGAGAGGTTACTGGCCATTTGGTCACAGAAGTGCCCTGGGTTGGGGGTGTTTTTGGAGAGGCCTGCCATTCTCCTTTGAAATCCCCAGGTGGGGTCCCCTAGGACAAGCATAGCCCTGAGGAAGAAGGGAAAACCGCACAGTGCTGAAGTTTATCACTTCAAAAGTTGCAGGCTGGGAGTAGAGGAGGTATGACCACATCCAAAAGCCTAACCTCTTCCATCCCATCTCATCAGTCGGCATCCCCAGCTGCCTGGGGTTAACTGTGCACTAAGGGTGTGTCGACAGGCCAGCTGGAAAGAGTGAGCTCGCAGCAGAGACTCACCATGCGGCCAAACCTGTGGATGTACATGGAGGCCTGGGTCTGTACAGGTCCACTGTCCTTTCAAATTCAAAATTCAGAATGCTCTGGAAACCCAAAGACTTTTCTTCAGTTTGGTGAACTCATTTTGCCTCAAAACCTGACATGAAGCTGTTTATAGTGTTTATTTTATCCTACTTGGTGTGAATGGTCATATACTTTGCAGGAATGTGGTGTTTGATTACAAGGTGTTGTCCCAAACCCCATTGCAGGGGAGGGGTCACTTTATATGTGCACTGTGGATAATTCTAAATTCCAAAGACATCTGGCCTCCAGATTCTAAAGGGGCCAGTGGACCATTTTACCATCAAGCTGTTCCATACTGTCATCTAGGGAGTCAGGGCATCATACAAGGAAATTTAACTATACTAAGAATGATGGTCTCATTTTTACAACTGTAAAGCATGCTTCCATTTTGGTAGAGACATCAAATCAAATGGTTTTTGAGCACCCAGAACACTACTTAATAGTGTTCCAGATGCTGAGGATACAGCAGTGAACAAAGTAAGCCTCTGCGTTCAAAAAGCTGATAATATTGCATTTTTTTCTATAAAGAATGCATACAGGCATAGATTTGCAGATGCGAAGCACTGGAAGGACAGACTAACATTCTAAGAGTGCTTCTTTCTAATAGGTAAAGGCATTGTGAGTGATCTTTTTCTTTTTTCTTCTTCACATTTCAAAATGTCCTGCAATGCGCATGACTCATTTTTGAATTATTACTTTTTTAATAGAGGACGATGACCCTTAATTAACCGGAGATTTCTGCTGATCAGTAGGAGCCCTCACCGCTCTCCCAGTCGGGTCGTCGCCACAGGTCCGGGTGGGGTCCCCTGCAGCTCTCAGGCCGCACCAGCAGAGGGCGCTGCGCCTGCGGGGCGGGGCCCGGCGCGCTTTTCTCCCTAGCAACACCGGCGGGCGCGCCGCTCGGGAGGCGCGGCCTCGCGGCTTCCCCGGCCCGGCCTCCGCCCGCCCCGCCCCGCCCCGCCCCGCCCCGCCCCGCCCCGCCCCGCCCCCGCCGGCCGAGTGCCGGGCCGGGCGCTGCGGCCTCGCCCCGGCTGACCCGGGCGCGGCGGGCGGGGCCGGGCCCCAGGCTGACCCGCTCGCGCCGCGCCGCGGGGGGGAGGGGCCGCCTCCCCTCCCTCCCCGCCCCGCTGGCCGCGGGTTGGCCCGGCCGCGCCTGGCTCGTACTTTGGAGCCGGATGGGGAGACGTGACCGCCGAGACGCGGGCTACGCCGGGGACAGGCGCGGGGGCGGGAGGGGGCGGCTGGGCTTCGGGGCACCTGGCGGCCCGGGCGGACGTGGGGGCCGCGGCCGGGCGCCCTCCCCCGGCGCCGGGTTCCCAGGGAGGGGGAAGGGAGACGGGCGCCTCCCCGGCGATGCGCGCGGAGACCGTCCCTTCCGCGCCGGGCCCGCCGCGCCCTGCAAGGGGGCGCCTGCCCAGGAGGGCAGCCTTTTCGGGACCAGGGAAAGAATTTACAGTTTGGAGTCGCATCACCCACAATTCAATCCCGGTGGTGCCTCTGTCCAGCCTCAGTTTCCTAAGCTGTAAAATGGGAAAAGGAATACCCACCTTCCAGTAGGCCTGCGGGCTCTCACATCCAGAAGATTGCGACGCTAGGAGAGGTGCCAGGAAGGATCCCAATAGCAAAATTACCAGGATTTGTCTATCTGTCGCCAGTGGCCAAAGGAGAGCAGGCTTGTCTGTCCCTAAAATCAAGAAGGGGCCATCTTGTGGCGCCTCTTCTACATGTCCAAAAGCCCTTAAAAATCACCCTCATTTTTTTTTTTTTGCTAAGAAGTACCCCCCAACAAACACCGGTTACTCTCTTAATAGAGTTTTCTTTCCGTGATAGGGGTTCAAAGGGAGAATGCACGAGCTTTCGAAACCCACACTTGCCCTTGGATTTAATGCCCACACCCTAGGATTAGGTGTGGCTTTTCCTGGACTCTTGATTGAAAGGTTTGGACAGAAAAACACAAAATCCCAAGATCTTAGAGCTGAAAGGCAGGGAGGACATGCCCCACTACTTTTAACTGCTGATCTCTCAGATTCCAATCCCAACTGCACCACTTGCTGGCTTTTGCTGCTTCGGCAAATTATGGACTGTTTCTCTGCCTTAGTTTTCCAGGCTGTCAAATGGGAACAGCACTTTGTGATGGTGACAGGGTCTGGTGCTCAGGAGGAGTCGCCTACTTTCACAGACCCTCCTGAGTCCTTGGGCAGCATTGTCATTTGTCAGGAAATCCTTCCTATAGTTCTAGCCTCCCCAGGCTCAAGGCCATATTTCTACTTTTCAGTCTTGGGAGAGGACAGCTGTTCACCTCCTTGGTGACCAGTGTCACTTCCCTTGCAGCATAGAGGCCCCTGCCAAGTTCCTCAGCCTGAGCTTCCTTAGGTTGGGGCCTCAGATGTGACTTCAAGGTCCCCCTCTAGAAACCCTGTAGACTGGGGAGGTGGCGGTGGACAAATGCTGGGAGAGCAGTTGTGAGGTCCAGACTTGGAGATTCTCCCTAAATTTGTGAAAAGAGTTACTAGCAAAGCAGGAGAAAGGAAACAGTTACTGAAAATTATCCCCATGCTGAACACTGCTAGGTGATTCACCTCAAGATCCCCAAAAAGAACCTTTGGGCCAGTAATCATCACCTCCGTTTTCCCTGAAAGAAAGCAGAGGACCTGTTCCCCAGAGCCCCAGTCTGTCCTTAGCTGGGTCCTCCTCCACCTCTGAGGCCCAGTGTTGCAGGAGATGGGGCCACCTCCACCTCCAGCCCCCTTCAGAGTCCATGGGAGATGGCTGCAGTGGCTACTGACGCCTAGTTCTCCCACCAGTGAGGTTCCTGGTGGTTATCATTAGCCTGAAAGGTCAGTGGCTCTTGGGAAATAAACAGAAGCCTCACCCTCCCTTCCTGTTAGAACCTTTGGCCTTGGCTACAGAGTGGATGCCTGGGAAAGACTGCAACTCCCAGCCTCGGGGAGCCCAACTGCCCCTGGAGGTCTGCCAGGGCTGTTCTCGGGATTTGTTGCGTCTCAAGGCCGCCAGCTCTGCTCTGAGTGGGGCTCTGGCCTGGACACCCCCCATGGTGAGCATCTACATCAGTGGTTCTCCGGCCTGGCTGCCTGTGAAAAGACTGCTCAGGCCTTGACCCCACCCCGGGTGGATGATGTCAGATTTCTGGGAGGGGGTCCATGCATCAACATTTCTGTTTTCTAAAGCACCTGTAGGTCGTTCCAATGCGGGGTCAGGGTTGAGACACTGATATAGATCAAGACAAACGGATAGTGATCAAGGGACAGAAAAGGAAAAATATTTGAAATCTGGACAAAAGAAGATCTGCATTAGATAACAACTAATAAAAGCCATCCAAGGCGGAGGTTGGGCAGCTGTGATTGAGCAGGACTGTAGAATTCTTGGAAGGAATCCATCTGTCTGAGAACTGGCATGACTTGGTGCCCCAGGGCAGCAGGCGGAACCCCGTGACTCCAGGTCCTTCTGGGCCACTGTGCCTGCTGCGGACGTCCACATCTGTGCTGCTGGGCCAGGCTGCTCTGAGCCAACTGGACTCCTGGCCATTCCCAGAACTCACCCTGCTCTTTCCTGCCTCTCGGTTTTGGTTCCAGGCGTTGCTTCTATCTGGAATGTCCTTTCCCCATCTGTTCAAATCTTTCCTCTTCGAGGTCCCTGCCCTCGTGCCAGCCCCACTGGGAAGCCTCCACTCCACCCTCCCCTTTCTATCTTACCCCAAGGTGCGCCAGGCAGACTATACATGCCGGGAGGTTGAGGGCCTATCTGACCTTTTTGTGTCTCCTCCTTCTGCACCTGACCCTGGGGACGGGGACACCTTCCACAGAGAAAGCCTCCCGCATCTCGAGTGCTATGGAATTTGTCCCTGTTCCAGGACGGGGTGGAAAGTCACACAAAGAGCTCCTCTCTGCCCCCACCCCTTCCTGAGAGTTCTCTGGCCCCTCTGCTGCATTTCCTGAGTGCCACGGGGCCTTGTGGTTAGCAAAGACAGGAAAGAGCGCTGGCCCAGCACGTGGTATCTACTGCACCCAAGCAGCTTCCCCTGAAGGGGGTCTGGGTAGAAGGGGCGAGGCCGGGAATGAACGCTCTTCCCACGGGCAGACCCAAAGTCTTAAGGGGAGGGGGAAACCCCGGCAACCTCGAGTGCCACCGATGTCGGTGCCTCTGCCTAGGAACCGCCTTCTCCGGATAACGGGGCGTGTGCGACACGGGGAGGGGCGCGGCGAGGCGGCGGAAGGGGGACAGGCCGGGGGATTTCTTCCCTGCCCCATCGCCCGCCGCCGGCCCGCGCCGCAGGTGACCGGGGCAGTGCCGGGCTCGCCGCAGCCGCCCACGGGGGTTTTCCGGCTCCGAGCGCTTCGAACGGCCTCGGCCGCCGCCCGCCAGCCCTCCCCTCCCCCAGGCCCCCGCGGGCCGCGCGGCAGGGCTTTCTGCTGAGTCAGCGGGAGCGGGAGCCTCCGGCCGCCCCGGGCATCTGCTCCGGTGACGCGCCGTGAGTCACGGGCGCCCCGGCAGCCGCAGCCACCGAGCGCGGCCCCCTCGCCGCGCCCCGCCTCCCGCGCCTCCTCTCCCGCCCTCCGGCCCCTCCACTCCCGGCCCCGCTCCAGGCTGACATCAGACGCTGGCCGCCCGGCCGCCCTCTGAGTCAACAGTTTCCGAAGCGGAGGCCGCTACCAGGGGCGGGGAGAAAGCGCAGCCTCCGGGGGAGGCGGGGCAGGCGGGAGTCTGGCAGCCGCGGGCGGGCGGAGGTGGGTGGGGGCGAGCCGAGGCTTTTGCAAGAAGTCACGGGGAAGCGGGAGGAGAGAGGGCGAAACCACCCTCGGAAACCCGCCGCCCAGAGCCACGTGCTGCAGCCCACACTCAGGCCGGGGGAGGGGGGCGGTGGCTGGGCTGGGTGGACCCGCCCCAGAGCAGCTGGGAAGGGACTCAAGGACGGTGGGGGGCGGGGGGGGGAGTAGGGGCGGGGGGGAGGTCCCTGCTGGGAAAAGCTGGGGGAGGAAAAGAACCATCGGTGGACTCCCTTGGTCTCAGGGTACCAGGGGACATTTGTATCTGGATGACGAGGCCCAGTTCCCTTTGATGACCTCTGGGGACTGGCGCTGCCCCCTTGGGGTTGGACCCGAACAACTGCACTGGCCTCACCTAGCCCCTTCCTTGACCCTAGACCTTGTCATCACCATGGGATGGGGGCAAAGGGCAGGCTCTTTGGCCTTGGCTAAAGAGGATGTGTGCCCAAGGGTAAAGGAATTGAAGAACCCTGGTAAACTGAGAATGGGTGGCCTTCCAGTGAAGTTGGGGGGAGTGGGATGAAGAAGGAAGGAAGCATGAAGAGTGTGAGGGAAGACACATTGTGAAACTACGCAAAGGACATAACTGGAGGACATAACTCACCTTGGAAAGGTGAGTTTCCTGCCACCTGGGAATTTAGGCCAAAGCTGCATGAGGAAGGAAAACCGGTTAGCCGTAGGAAGGAAGGAGACGTGACGGGGTCTGGCCTTCCTCTGTGACAAGGCTGGACATCTCTGGGCACTGTGGTCTGCCCGGAGTCACTGCTCAGTACCCACTTTGAGAGGATTTATCTGTGGTTCTAGGGTGCTCAAAGAGAGCAAAGGACCCTTAAAAAAAGCATCTACCTGCAGTTGACTAAATGGCCCCCGAAGCTTTAATCCTGGCAGGTTTCCCCGACCCACACTAGGCAGGAAGGAAGGGGGAGGAGGAGCCAGGACACAGAGAGACAGCAGGCAGCCACAGGTGCTTGGGTTTCTACCCCTCCTACAGCATCACACCTCACCCACCCGCGCAGTGACCCCAGGATGAACAAGACACAACTGTCATTGGGGGGCCTCCGGCTGGAATTCGTTCTCAGCCTCTTTCCGGGATTTGAACTTGCTGTTCTTTCCAAAGCCACAGGCTCAGAAAACGATGCCAACCTGGGGAGGGGAGGTGTCTGTGTCTCATCTTGCAGGCAGAAGTAGTACAACAGCTGGGTGAACGAAACCAGTCCGGATCTGTCCAGAGCTGTTTGTCAGTTTAGCTTTGACAGGGACCACATGAGCTTCTGCTTGCCCCATCTGACCCTCATTTAAACTTGTGCAGAGAAAGAGTTCCCCGTCCACTTCTCGCTGGGCAGCCTTTTCCCAAGTGTGCCTTTTCCAAGGGTGGGTGGCTCATTTCTGCCATCTAATCCAGCTCAAAATAGCATTGAATCAGACTTCTGGGAAGCCCTGTGCTCCCGGTGTCTGTGGAAAGCAGTTTAAAAAGACAACACTTGGGAAACCGAGGGTTCTAATTTGCTAAGATGGGACAAGATGCAGAGCCCTGTGACACCAGAGGAAGAAATAGTGGGCAGGGATAGATAAGGAAAGCGTTAGTGGTGGGAGGTGCAGGGCCCTATGTGGGTGTCCTTCGGGGAAGTCGATGGGCTGGACTGGTAGGTGGTTATGCTGGGAGATACTGCCAGATGCAAAAGGGCTGTGGTTGGTTACTTAAGCCACAAACACCACAACCTCCAACTTCCACGTTTTCCGTCAGGCTGAGAACCTGAGCTCTCTTTTTTGTTTGTTTTTGAGACAGGGTTTTGCTCTGTCACCTAGGCTGGAGTGCAGTGGCATGGTGATAGCTCATGGTGACCTCAAATTCCTGGGCCCAAGCGATCCTCCTGCCTCAACCTCCCTAGTAGCTGGGATTACAGGCAAAGGCCACCATGCCTGACTAATTGTTTTATGTTTTGTAGAGACAGGGGTATTTGCTATGTTGCCCAGGCTGGCCTCAAACTCCTGGCCTCACGTGATCCTCCTGCCTTGGCTTCCCAAAGTGCCGGGATTACAAGCAAGAGGCACTGACTTATTTCATTAATTTAATTAATATTGTTATTGAGGGAATGGATTTGTTATCGTGGGAGTGGGTTACTGATAAAAGGATGAATTTAACCCCGTTCCTTTCCTCCTCCTCCCTCTCCCTCTCCCTTTCCCTCTGCCTCACCCTCTCTCCCTCTCACCTTCTCTCTCTTGCCCTGCTCTCTTGCTCTGCTGCCTTCCACCATAGGTGACACAGCAAAAAGGCTGTCACTAGATGTGGGCCCATCAGCCTTGGACTTTTCAGCCTCCAGAACTGTAAGAAATAAACCTCTATTGTTTGTAAATTACCCAGTCTCAGGTATTCTGTCATAGCAGTCCAGAAGAGACTAAGACACCATTAAATATAAGATTCCTTGTGTGCTTTCAGAGGGCTCCCTTTCCTTGCGACTTTTTGGGAACAGATGTACTGAAATTGAGATGTAAAAATCAGGTGAGTTAGCAGGGATCACATCATTTTCAAGGGTCATGTAATCACAAAATCCCATATTACTGCAGGTGCCAGAAATGTTGGAGATGGAACTGAGTGGAACTAGGAACATCTGCTTCAAAAGGTTTGGCATGTCCTCAAAACATCTGGCATCCCTTGTTAGCATTAATGACCCCACTGAGCAGCTGCCTTCCGAAGACCCTCTAAGCCACCTGACAGAGCAGAGAGCTGGGGCCTCTGCGGCAGGAAGTCTTGGCTCTACTTCTGGCTCTGCCTTACACAAAGTGGCCCACCTTCGGGCCTTTCTGGGCCTTTCTGGACCTTGGTTTCTTTCTTTCTTTCTTTTTTTAATTCTTTAAATTTTTTTAAACCTTTAATTTGGGTCATCCTTGCACAGGGGCCATGCTAATCTTCTCTGTATCGTTCCAACTTTAGTATATGTGCTGCTGAAGTGAGCACGGGCTTTGGTTTCTTTACTGTGAAATAGAGATCATTATACCTCCGTAAGGGAAAAAACGAACTGTTTTTTTTTTTTTCTTTTTTTCTCTCTCATTCTCAACAGAACACTTCCATGACCAAATGTGGGGGATGGGGTTCCCCCCAACAAACAATTCTCCAACCCCAGCTGGGTATCCTACAATTTAATTCAATGCTGACACCGTGTCCCTGGAGTTAGAGTCAGGTCCCACAGGTTAAAGGCTCAGTCCCACAGGACTGGCCCCCAGTTGCATTTCAGATGCCAGTCGCACATTCAGGCCTCTGGAACTTCTGACCAACCGGCTACGGATTGGAGGTTCCCATGACCCCTGGTTTGGGTTCAGTCATTTGCTAGAGCGGCTCACAGAACTCAGGAAAGCACTTTGCTTCCATTTGCCAGTTTATTACAAAGGGTGTGATGAGCAGCCAGGTGGAAGGGCAGCACATGGCGGGGCCTGGGGGAAGGCCACAGGGCTGCCCTCGAGGCCGCACCACCCTCGGCACGTGCCCCTCTCAGGAAGCTCTCCGGACCCCGCAGTTCGCAGGCTTCATCACGTCCACACGATCGATTATTAACTCCATTTCTAGTCCTTCTCTGGTCTCTGGAGAATGGGAGGTGGTACTGAAAGTTCCAGGCTTCTAATCATGGCTTGATCTTTCTGGTGACCAGCCCCACCCCGGAGCCCGCCACTAAGAATCACCTCCTTAGAACAAACGATGCTCCTATCACCCACGAAAGTCTAAGGGATTAGGAGCTCTGTGTCAGAAACCAGGGTCAGAGACCAAATGTTAGAACAAAAGATGCCCCAACACCCGGACCGTTCAGGAAATTACAAGGGTTTTAGGAGCGCTGTGCCAGGAACCAGGGGCAGAGAGCACGTACATATTTCTTATTCTGTCACAGTATCACAGCCTAACTTGTAGAGCTGTCATGAGGACTAGAGAATGTAAGTGGCTCCCAGTGGGCACTTAGTAAAGAATGACTTAAAATATTTTAGACTTTGTAATTGTTGGGGTCACAACATCCTAACTGTATAATCTTCAGGTGGGGTTCTTTAGGTCTCTGGCTTCTATTCTCAATCAAGAAGGTCAACTTAAGAGAGCAAGCTTTCCGAAGTCACTGGAGAACAGACGGACATTTGTAGAAGTAAGGAATTCAATAGTAGCACAACCTGCCAGCCAATCAGGGGCTGAGGGCCTGAGATGCCCCGATAATGGATCAGTCCGACGCCTGATCAGTGACAAAGATGACCTCTGCCCTGACACTGAATGAGGTTTTAATCCAGGAGATGTGGAAAGAGCCTAATAAATACTTACTCCATCATGTCAAATCCAAGAGTATGGAGGAAAATGCTAAGTTTATGTTTTGTGTACCCCTGGAGATGTGACCTCAAGGAAAACACTAAACCAGACCTTGCTCTAATGGAAGATGGGACCCAAAGCCCCAAGCCAGTCCCTGACGGGCCCCTGCTGGACTCTTGCTCCTAGGACAGGGAGCAAGAAATGTTCCTAGGGAAGGAAGACTATCAGGCTGGATTGGATGCCCTTCTGAGAGGGAGCAAGAACCATCCTTTGTACTTTAGCTCTTTCTGGCTCAGCTGACACCAAGCCAGGGAACATAAAGTATATTAGTTTCACAGGACTGTAGAACAAAGCACCCCACACTAGGTATCTCAAAGTGACAGAAATTTATTCTCTCACAGTTCTGGAGGATAGAGGTCTGAAATCCAGGTGTCATCAGGGACATAGTCCTCTGAGACTCCGGGTAGACTCCTTCCCCACCTCCTCCTATCTTCAGGTGGTGGCTGTCATTCCTTGGCTTGCACCTACATCACTCCAGTCTCTGCCTCGGATAGCACAGGGCATCCTCCTGGTGTGGCTGTATCTTCACTTGGTGCTCTCCTTATAGGGACACCAGTCATATTGCACAAGGGTCCACCCTAATGACCTCTTCTTAACCGGCAAAGACCCTGTTGCCAAATAAGGTAACACTCACAGGTACTTTGAGTCAGGACTTCACAGTATCTTTTTTGGGGAAACAGGCCAACCTATAACATACGGTAAGAGTGATACCTTTCATAAGCCTTGAAAGGTCATAGGCTGAGTGTGCAGTGACACAGGCATTCCACTGTATGCTGGATAGAGGGAAATTGGGACAGCAAGTTGGTGGCATATCTACCAGGAGCCTTGCACACATTCATATCCTTTAATCCAGTGACCCACTTCCAGCTAAAGGAAGTCATCAAAAATGTTGATAAAACTTTATGCACACAAATATTCATCTCAATATTTTTGTTTATATAATTATTGGGAACAGCTTCAACATCCAACAGTGAGGGAATGGTTATTAAAATAAGGCACATCCACACGATGGAGATATTATACAGCCTTTAGAAATGATATTTCCAGAAAAAAATTAATAACATAGGGAAATATGAAATAAAATTATATATTCAGTATGTTGTCGACTTTATAAAAAACATGCCAGAAAGAAAACAACATACTATTAATAGCCCTCCCCACTTGGGAAGGGATCATGAGCGATTTTATTATTATTATTATCGTTATTATTATTTTATTCTTTTTTAGCTATCAGTCTTACTGGAATTTTATCATTATTATTATGACATTATATAAGTTCTCTGCCTTAGCTTTATAACCAAAGAGAAAGAAACTAATGTTATTTTAAAAATAGATACATAAATAATTTCCTGGAATGCACATTCCAGGAAAGTTCTGGCTGGGAGGGGAGCTGCAGCTGCCGGGTGTCCAGCTAATTCCTGTGTTTGTAAGCCACAGCCATAACCCCACATTATAGTTGGGTGGCTACTTGCATCAGAATTACCAATTAGGTTTGTTTAAAAATGCAGAATTTGCATTTTTTCAGTCTCTGCCCGTTTGGGTTTGAAATCCCCCCTTTAAAGACAAGCTGTGTGTATTCCCTCAGCCCCTTCAATACTCGACACTGTGAAGAATACAACCAAATAAACAGAAAAGCTATTCTTTTTTTAAAAAATCAATTCTTTGTTGTACGTAAAGATGGGAAGCGGCAAAGCAAGTTATTCAAAATACTATAAACTTCATAATTGTATTTTATTTTGGAATCCAGTGGCGGCAGATTGCTCTTTTTAATTTGTCCTAGGCTAATAATTAAAATGAGCTGATATTCCCAGACTCTACACTAGCCAGTTTAGAATGAAGAAAGCTAGTTTACCCCATCAAAAAGTGAGTATTCCATGTCTAGTTAGTTGAGAATTGTCATTATAGACAGGATTACTTTTAACTCACAACCTTGAGTTTCCTTTATAGACTGGTGTAGGGGAGTGATATCTGGGAACAACAGAAAATTCTCCACTTTAAGGTGTGCCCGGGCTCAGGACAGGAATGGGCTGAGGAGGCCCTGCCAGCTCTGAGATGCTCCGACTTGTTGGAGCAAGGGGTGTTGTGACATGCTCTGAGGGGTCCCAACAGATGTGCGATTAGCCGTGGCATAAGGAGATGAAATTCAACCCTGCAAAGAGGCAATCACTGAAGGTATTAGTTCACACTTGTTGCTTCCGGAGTTGGTCATACATAGCCTCTTAGCTGGAAAGTCCCGGAGGGGGTCACATTCCCTGTTGAGCCTTCACACGGAGGCTCATGCACCAGGAAGCCACCTGCACCCCTCCCTCTGCCTGACCCCCTGTTTGTGCTGGAGCAGAGTGAGAGGAAACAGGCTCCAGAGGGGCAAAGGGCTTGGCACTTACATAGCACCTTCTGTTTGTGCTTTGTCACGATCCGGCTCTCTGGCAGCAGCAGATCTCTCAGCTGTGGGAGGTGAGCCCAGGATTGGTGGGGCTGTCGTCACCGGCTTATGGCTCAGGGAGGCCCTGGGCGATCGTGGGCCGGGGCTGGGCTCCTCGCAGCACGCCCTGTCTTCCTGCATGGCGAGGAAGCTCGGGAGGCAGCTGAGAACCCATCCAGCAGAAACAATTTTTTAAAGGAAGCCCTGGATCTTTCACACACCGTGTAATTAACTCTCAGCAGAAGATGCCATGGATTCATAATGGGGGCCAGCAGCGGGGGAGGAAGGCTCTGACAAGCATGAGATTTCTCACAGGTTTTTTTTAATTTAATTTTTTAAAGGAACACGAACAGTTGCAGTTGTAATCGTGGCCCTTCAGTGATGGTGTCTCCCAGCAACGAGCCAGAGCATGCTGTAGCCTGCCGTCTCCCCAGGCAGGGTGAGCTCAGAGGGCAGCCCTGGCTTGTCCCCAGTGTCCCAGGGTGGGTCTGCTGGCAGCCCCTGCTCTTCCAGCCTATCCCTGAGAGTGGGCTGTCCCCAGAGCCTTTTCCTCTCCATGACAGCTGTCCTTGGCAGCGTCCCAGCCTCTGGCCCAGCCCAGGCCCCTCCAGGGTGCCCTGCCCTGAGCAGGTGGCTGCACCCTGTGAGGAAGGGAGGCACAGCTTGGGAGGGAAGGTGGGGAGCCCCAGGGCTGGCGGGGAGGCGAGGGGTGGTGCCTGGCCAGCTGCCAGAACAAATGGGGCCAGCCCTCTCTTGCGCATAAAGGGCTCTCTGTGAGGGACACACCCGGCCCCATGTGGAATCTAGGAGGCTTGTGTTTCTTAACACAAAGGAGGCCATTCCCAGACGGACCTGGGTGTGGCCCATAGGCTGAACCCTGTGGGCAGTGCCCGTGGACTCCCAGGAACCCATGTGACAGCTTCAGTCCTCGTTACCATCCTCACAGGAAGGTGGAGAGAGGCCTGAGCAGGCAGCTTACCCGTGTACCCTGGGAAAGGGCCTTCTTGAGTGTACTCCCATCCCCCATTCTCTCCCTCTCCCACCCACCCCTCCCCCACCCATACGCACACACGTGCACACACACTCTTGCATGTATGCACTCGCACACGCACCCTCACATGAGAGAAGGTCCCCCACCTAACCACACTTACATTAGGCAAGCAGGCTGTGCAGACCCCTCTTCCACACCTCAAGCCTTTGCCACAGACAAATTAAACAAGGCCTGAAAGACATCTGGCAGGAAAATATGTAACAAGAGCCACTGTACTGACCCACAGGCAAAATGGTTATTTCTCTTCTGAATTCAGAGGTGCTCCCTGCCACTAAGTGCCTCCTCAGTGTCCTCCCGCCAAGCATGAGAGAGAGAGAGAGAGAGAGAGAGAGAGAGCGTTGGGTAGGAAACATGGCATGGAAAAGAGACAGAAACGGTCCGCACTGATGTGTCTTCCAGCCAAGCCTGAGGTTCCTTCCTCTGGGTGGCTGTGCTGGGTGGTGCAAAGGAACTGACAGCCTTGAACCCTCTCTGGGCCTTGTGGGCTTTGTGTTTGAAAACGGAAGAGCTGGAGTGAGATTTCTCAGGACTCTTTAGTTCTTGGTCCAGGCCTAAAAGCCACAAGGCTGGGCATCCTTCCACCCGACCGGCCGCCCGCCCAGCCCCGAGGCCCCACTGCGTTGGGCTCTGTGGCTGTCTGCAGGGGAAGTGGCAGCACAGTCCCTCCTGGGCCACAGCGGAGGTCCAGTGGTCATGGTGAGAAGTGTGGGGTCTTCCAACATCGGACCTTTTTCTAGCCTGTTTGTTCTGCTCTGTGAACATTCACGGATGGAACGCACATTTCTTGGGCGCCATCTATATAGGCCGATGAATAAAACAGACAAAACTTCCTGCTCTCTGGAGCTTCCGTTTGACACGGCGCAGAGGAGCTTTCCCTCCATGTTAGTTTTCTGGGGTGGCCATGACAACATACCGTGGTCTGCATGGCTTAAACAACAGAAATTTATTTTTTCACAGTTCTGGAGGCCAGAAGTCCAAGATCAAGGTGTCAGCAGCATTGGTTCCTCCTGAGGGCTGTGCGGGAGGGTCTGTTCCAGGCCTGTCTAGTAAGTAGGTTCTGGAGGTTTGCCGCAGCCTTCGCTGTTTGATGGTGTCTGCAGACGCGCCGCCCGTCTCTGCCTTCGTCTTCGCCTGGCGTTCTCCCTGTGTGCGGGTCTGTTTCTGTGTTTGAATTGTCCCCCTTTTATAAGGTTGCAGTCCTCGGATCGGGACCCACCCTACTGACCTCATCTTAAATTAATCCTTTCCAAAGACCCTATCTCCAAAAAAGGTCACATTCTGAGGTACAGGGGGTTAGGATGCCAACATATCTTTTTTGGGGGGCGGACACAATTCAACCCACAACACCTTCTACAGAAAAGTGTAGGCGAGGCCGGGCACGGTGGCTCACGCCTGTAATCCTAGCACTCTGGGAGGCCGAGGCAGGCAGATTGCTCGAGGTCAGGAGTTCGAAACCAGCCTGAGCAAGAGCGAGACCCCATCTCTACTAAAAATAGAAACAAATTAATTGGCCAACTAAAAATATATAGAAAAAATTAGCCGGGCATGGTGGCGCATGCCTGTAGTCCCAGATACTCGGGAGGCTGAGGCAGAAGGATTGCTTAAGCCCAGGAGTTTGAGGTTGCTGTGAGCTAGGCTGATGCCATGGCACTCTAGCCTGGGCAACAGAGTGAGACTCTGTCTCAAGAAAAAAAGAAAAGAAAAGTATAGGTGAGTATGCAGGACAGCATTTGCCCTTGAGGTACCTGAAGTCTCCTGTTTCCACAAGGTCTCACGTGAATCCCTTGACTGGGAAGTCCTGAGCATGTGCCTTTTTCCGGCTGTAAGGCAGGCTTGGAATTTGAGTTTCTAGCTTCTCCCTTGGGGAGGTGTGGGCATCTAATGTAGGATTGTCCTTCAATGCAGGAAGAGCATTCAAGGGTTCATGCAGATGTGGCCACAAAGCACACAGAAACCTCCTATGCAGGTGCTCTCAGGTTTTCTCCAGGGATATCTAAGAGCAGAGAATGAGGAGTCCAGCTTCAGTTCCTTCCGTCTCCCCTGAAGTGTCCAGTAGTGTGTGCTGCCCACTGTAGGGGTCACGTGTTGCTGACCACAAACAATCTAGAAAATCTGGACAATGTGAGATGTTAGCTAACACCTACCATTTCATAAGCACCTACTTTGTGCCAGGCATTTCCTAAGCTCTTTACACACGTCACCCCATTTACTCCTCAACCACAGTCCCACGATAAAGATGGTTATTATTCCCCCCTTTCACAGATGAGAAAACTGAGGAACAGGGAGGTTAAGTAACTTAAGCCAGTAGGTGGGAGAGGCAGGATTTACACCCTGCCATCTCAGTTCAGACTGAGAGATTTACCACGGAGCTTCCTCATACATGAAGAAGACGAGACATGGACGAACCTTCTAGCCGATGTTCAGGGAAGACGGGCATGCCATGAAGCCATCGCCCTGCTGTCAAAGCACACTGTGTCACACCCCCCAAGCCAGGTGCTGTTGGCACGCAGCACCCTTGCTCCCTTACCGTCTCCTGACGAAGTCCTCGGGAATCCTGGGAGGGAGGTGTGGGAAGAGGCCGTGGGGCAGGGAGGGTGGAGGAGAGCACAGCAGCTGGGGAGCTGCAGGGCTGGCCAGGGAGGCTCCCCTGCTGGAGGCTGAGGTGGGGACGTCAGAGGGCTCAGCTGGGTGGTGCAGAAGTTGGCTCCCCTGCAAGGGCAGGCAGGGCCCCACGCTGGGCCCTTGCCAGGGTGCTGCCACAGACCGGGCCGGCATGTTCCCAAGGCTTCTTCCACTGTGACCTAGAGGAACAGCTGGGCCTAGGAGGGGCCGCCCAGGCAGCTGCCAGGGCAGACCCTCCAAGCTGAGATGTGTTTGGCATAAGGCTGAGGTCCCTGCCACATCCCCAGAGGCAGAGACCTGGGACCTTTGTGCCGACCTGGAGAAGCCCTGTCCCCCCTCCACGCCCTCATCCCGTGACCGTGGTCATTGGAGCACTGATGTTTCCATTCCTTTGGAGAAATGGTGGGAAAAGGAGCAGAAGGAGCAAAAATAAAGTGGAGACATTCTCATACCCCAAAAAATACCTAACCGAAGAGTCCCCTCTGACCGTAGCCTAGAGAGTGGGGCCTTGAGCCTCACATAGTCAAAGTCTAGAGCACGCTTTCAGGGCTGTAAACACACCAGGGCTGCCTGTCACTCTCCAGGGAGCTCCCGCTCTCAAAAGTGCTGGGAAGGCCGGGCGCGGTAGCTCACGCCTATAATCCTAGCACTCTGGGAGGCCGAGGCGGGAGGATCGTTTGAGCTCAGGAGTTTGAGACCAACCTGAGCAAGAGTGAGACCCTTCTCTACCAAAAATAGAAAGAAATTAATTGGCCAACTAAAAATATATAGAAAAAGTTAGCTGGGCATGGTGGCACATGCCTGTAGTCCCAGCTACTTGGGAGGCGGAGGCAGGAGGATTGCTTGAGCCCAGGAGTTTGAGGTTGCTGTGAGCTAGGCTGACACCACGGCACTCTAGCCTGGGCAACAGAGTGAGACTCTGTCTCAAAAAAAAAAAAAAAAGTGGGACCTGCCTAGCAGCTTCCTTTTCTAAGGGAAACAGGGTGCAGGTAGGAGCTGGGGCTTTTCTTAAAAGGAAAAGAAGAGAAAGGTAAAAGGATTATTTTCCTTCAACAGCATTCATAATTAGATGAGAATAGAGTGGTTTCCTACACACTAGCAGGACATTTCCAAAACACACATGGGGAAAGCAGAGAAATAAAAATTATCCACTGGAGGGTTTATTATAAGATTATAACTACTATGAAATATGTAGTTAATAAAAAGTTTGGTGTAAGAAATACTTGCAGAGATCCATAGTGTTCCAGAGTTTTGAAACTGGATTAATATTGGTAACAACATGAACAACACTAGCGCCTGGTGAGTGCCCTCCTTTCTGTCTGCACACAGATAAGAAGCTGAGAAGAGGGATATTCTTAGAATTTAAAAAGTGAGGTGGGGCCATGATTGCCAGACAGCCTGTTAAATTTGAATTCTAGGTAAACAAAAAATACTGAAGAAGTATCAGTCTGTCTGAAATACTGCATGGGACATGCTGATAATAAAACATTACTTGTTGTTTATTTGCAATTCAAATTTAACTGGCCCTGATGTATTTTTATTTGCTCAAACTAAACACTTTAGGTGCACTTCACACCCACCCCCGCAGGGGAAGGCAGGGAGCAAATTCTGGACAAGAAGCTAGCAGGGCAACCCCAAGGCAGGCCTCTGAGGCCCAGCTCCAGGGGTTTGCTAGGGGCCCTGGGAAAAGTCCCTGGGCAAAGTCCCTGGGCTTCCTCTCAAGCAATGTCTCCCTGGAGGAAGCAGGTGGGGCCCAACAGCTGCAGGAGGAAGCCTTGAAAACAACCTGAGAACAATTCAGGCTTCTGGGGCAGTCCTGATGTGTGTGGGAGAGGCAGGCTCTGCGTGGCGCCATCTACAAGGGCCCCAGACCACAAGCCAGCCCGGTTTCCTTGGGCTTGAGGGGCCTCCCTGACGCCTGGGGTGACAGTGCCACTGCTCCACACCTCAGCTGGCCCGTGCACTTCCCAGCCTGCAGGCACCCACCCTCCCTGCCTGGCCGTTCAGCCTGGCCCCTCACCAAGCGCCCCCACATCTTCTGGGTCTAAGGTCACTGAATGCCCCCAGCCTGCAGGGCTAAAGTGTGTATCCGGGCATTAGCTGGGTAACTGGCTATTTGTGCACCACCCAAAGGAACCCTGGGAGGGGGGGTGTAGGCACCCACTCCCCAGGAGCCCTGGGGAAGGGTCACTGGGTGAGAGTTCAGGGGTGTTTTCCCAGAAGGCAAGTGGAACCTGCCGGTGTGAGGACCCTGGAGAGCCAACCTCCCTCAAGGCCCTTTGCTACCAGCCCTGAGGGCAGGCCTCCCCAGAGCTGCTCTGTGTCCTTTTTCAGTGAACAAGGAGAGGAGAGGGAGGAAGCAGAGGGGGTGGGCCTGCCTGGGAGGCTTCAAGGTGAAATGCTGGACCAGAGCCCTCGCTGGAGGCTAAGAAGGGAAGGCAGGACCTCTATGAGCAGGGCCTCTCTTTGACAGTCCTATGAGGTGCTTTGGAACTCATTTGTTAAGAGACAAAGCTGAGGTCCTGAGAGGTTATGGAACTTTTCTCAGGGCACACAGCAAGTGATAGGGTCAAAAATCCCGGCCAGACCTCTTTGACTCTAAAACCAGGGCCCATTCTATTCGTCTTTGCTGCCCAGGAAAATTCTGGTGTAGCTCAGGGGGAAATGTCTACTGTCAACTCAGTTATTCTATGTTGTCGGTTTCCCACCTACCCCCACCCCTACCGCCAAGAGTTGGCTTGTGACTGTGAAATTTCCACTAGAAAGTAAAGCTGAAAGGAAACAGCTGTCCTTGTCTGTGTCCACGCCAGGAATGCCGTCCCCGGGTGGCCAAGCCTCCGCCCACAGGGCTGTGTGGGCCAGGCCGTGGTGGTCCAAGCACGTCGGGAAGTGTCTCCAGTCCCTGCCCTGGGATGTCTTATTTGGTAATTCCTGACAGACCGGAAACCACGCTCCCTGGTGACCCACCTCGCCAAGCTGGCCTGCGTGGCCGGTTGAGGGATACTTGCTCCCATGACCTGCAAGGGGTTCCAGGATTGCCCCTGCCCCTGGGTCCTCCTCAGACCCTCCTCACAGAGGGCGTCAGCCCTTCCTCACCTTCCCGTTTTGGTCTTGGCCACTTCTCACGCTCCCCTGACACTCCTGCCTCTTGGGGCCCTGGGCTTCCCTCTGCCCTCCTTGCAGCAGCAGGACGAGGAGGACTGTGAGTGCTGTGGGGTGGGCAGAATGTGGGCAGGGCTGGGGGAGGCGGGGAGGAGAGAGAGAGCTCCGCTCTTCTAATCGTGAACTTCAATCGTGTCTTCGTTTATTTGATAACGCACGTGTGTTGGCAGGATGGGGGTGACGAGGGAGGAGACAGAGTTTGGACATGATGGAACAAGCCAGGGCCCCACACGGCCTGGTCCCTCTGCTCGAAGTCTGTTCAAAGACGCTCAGCCCAGCAACTGAAAGTCACTGGAAAGGAATTCCGTGCTCTGCCAGCACCCCCTGGGCTAAGGGTGGACTCAGCAGCCCTTCTCAGAAGCACCTTTCTTCCTTCACGTCCTACAGCTCCCCTGAGTCTGCAGAAACATCCAGCCCACACACTGCCTCCTCTTAGCTAGAGTGTGGATTTCGGAACGAGACTGTCAGGGTTCGAATCCGGCTCTGAGGCTTACCAGCCGTGAGCCCCTCACGTAATCCCTCTCTGCCTTGGCTCCTTCACCAATGAAGAGGGGTATAGGGCATCTGCTGCCCGGGGCTGTTTGGGGATTATCAGCAGTCAGGAAAGACCTAAAACCACATCAGCAGGTGGGCAGCACTAAATCACGTTAGCACTATTGTTGTTACTGTTACCACCGTCCCTGTCTCCCTCTAGGTCCATTCCTTACCACACTGTCCTTCCATGGCCCTGGCAGGCCAGCTGAGAAGAACCACCAAAGACCGTGGTGGAGAGGGAGAGTGGGTGGGACTGGAAGGCCACAGACCCTTGCACGGCCCCTCCAGATGATTCTGACTGAGGTGGGAAGGAGCCCATCGTCCCCACTGCCCTGGGGGCATGAGGGACCTGAGTCCCCCCACCTGCCTGCAGCCGGGGGTGTTTCCTGGAGGTGAGAGAGAGCTTCTTCTGCCTTAGGTCCCAACAGTTCAGGTTAGAGGAAAACCAGCCAGTCAGAGGATGACCAAGTATGTCCAGATGGGGGTTAAGCAATCAGGACACTCATGGGACAGATCTCCAGTGGGTTCATGTCCTCGCCCCCCAAAACATGTGAATGTGACCTTTTTTGGAAAAGGAACTTTGCAGAGGCAATTAAGAATCCCAAGATGAGATCATCCTGAGTTGTCCAGGTGGGTCCTAAATCCAATGCCAAGTGTCCTTATAAAAGCAGCGGAGGACAGCTCGAAGACAGAGGACCGTGTGGAGATGGAGGCAGAGATTGGAGTTGTGCAGGCTCAGCTGAGGAGGCCTGGAGCCCCAGACGCTGGGAGAGGCAAGGGGGCAAGAGTGTGGCGGGAGGGCAGGCCTGCTGACATCTCCACTTCCAACTCCTGGCCTCCGAAACTGGGAGCGAGTAAGTTTGTATTGTTTTAAGCCACCCAGTTTGGGTTAATTTGTTACAACAGCCACAGGAACAACTGCACAAGGAGCAACTGCAAACTCCCCCCACCCCCAGAAAGGAGAAGATAAGAGGCTGTCTTATTTAGCTCAGGCTACTATAGACTGGGTGGCTTAAACATTTCTTTCTCACATTTCTGGAGGCCAGAAGTCTGACATCACGGTGCCAGCGTGGTCCGGTTCTTGGTGAGGGTTCTCTTCGGGGTTCCGTCCTCACGCGGCCTTTCCTTGATGTGTGCATGTGGAGACAGGGCCACCTCCTCATCTTCTTATAAGGGCACTAATCGCACCATAGGTGCTCCACCCTCATAACTTCAACTAAATTCAGTTATTTCCCTAAGGTCCCACGTCCAAATACTATTGTATTGCAGTTAGGGCTTCAACACATAGATTTTGGGGGAACATAGACATTCAGTCCACAGCAGGGGCCATGGTCTGAAAACAGGGAAGACAGAGACAAGTGAAGTTCAAAGGCTCAGTGAAGGACTTTTGTCGGGGTTGCTGTAGACGATGGAAGCTCAGAACTACTTCATGCAGAATTTAGTGACCATAGTCACACTATTCATTCGATGTTGTTCAGAGGCCCCTCTGCAACTGCACTCCTTGTTAGGTGGGGGTGAGGGGGTCAAACAGGGACCCAAGCCGATGGCCAAGGTGGCATAGGCAGCAGGAAGTGCCAGGGAGTATGAGAGACACCCAGTGGGCTGGAGCAAGGGGCCAGCAACAGAAGGAGGAAGAGAAAAGGCTTGCTGAGAAGCTGAGAGATTCCTGCCTTAGTGACCCTTTCTGAATCTGCCAGTCACGAAGTTAGCCAAACTCTTTGGAACCTGTTTGTGTTTTCATCTCTCAATGTGGAATAATGAACTTTCACAGAGAGATAATTCTGGAGATGGGCAAGGAGGTGCCAGTCTGGGGGCTCTTGGGCCTCTAGGTCATCTGCTCCTGGAAAGGGGCTCTTGGGGAGCAGGTCAATTTGTGCTCCGGTCAACTCCACTGCAGGAAAGTGGAAGCTTTCCTCTCTGTGCCACCTCACGTGGCCCAAGTGCTGCTGCCCATGAGCAGGGTGTTGTGTCAGAGCTGCTATTTTAACTGCCGGAGAAGAGGACGTTTCACCAGTGGTGGCGTCATCCCTCGAAGGGACTTGAAGTCTTCTCCCACGTAGGAAGAGAAGTCTCAGTATGTCATTTGGTCACCATCAGGCTCTCCACTCCTGCTGGCAGGCAGCGAGGGTGGGTATGCTGGAGACTGGTGATCCCAGGCAGACAGTGAGGGCTTGGTGACGCCTTGGCAGCGTGGGTGTCACCAGGGCTTGTTAGAAATGCAGAATCTCACACCCGCCCAGACCTATGGACTCAAGACTCCTCGTGCCCACATCCCGGGTGAGGGCTGAGAGGCACTGAGCGAGAACGAGGCCGATTGTCGGGCACTGACTTAATGGACTTGGGTTAAATTAGTTAACAGAGCTGAACTGACCTTGCTGTTTCAGAATTTTGTTGGCTTCGCTGCCCTGGAGAACCTTCTTCTGAAATATAAATCTGACAAATGGTTTCCAAGCTCTATTATCCCAAATGGAACCCCCTCTAATGCAGTGGATGTTCTGAAAGCCGAGAGTCAGACGTGTCCCACAGCCCTGGTCTGTCGGGGGGTGACCTTCTCAGCTGGGGAGTGGGCACCTCCTTTCAAGGCCTACGCTGAAGCTCGGCTCTGCAGCTGTGGCTGCTTCCCTCCCCCACCCGAGAGGACCTGTGCGCTGCCCCATGGCTCCCCTGTGGCTTCCCCACACCCAAAGCCTCATAAAGAGGGGATCCCTCTCAGAATGTGCCAGAGAGAGGCCCCAGCTCATGGCTCATAACAAAAAGCATAAGCGCCTACTCTCAAAGGGCTTAAAGGAACACATAACTGCGCGGTGAGAAAGTGGTGCTAGTGACCCCACTACATTTGTGCAACAAAAGATACAGCTGTTTAAAATGGTAATATTCCCAAGAGATTGATGATTTTTAAAAAGTGCAAAATAGTCTTATAGTCCCCTCTCTTTTTTTTTTTTTTTTTTTTTTTGAGACAGAGTCTCACTCTGTTGCCAGGTCTAGAGTGCCGTGGCATCAGCCTAACTCACAGCAACCTCAAACTCCTGGGCTCAAGCTGTACTCCTTCCTGCCTCAGCCTCCCAAGTAGCTAGGACTGCAGGTATGCACCACCATGCTCAGCTGATTTTTTCTATGTATATTTTTAGTAGGCCAATTAATTTCTTTGTATTTTTAGTAGAGACAGGGTCTTGTTCTTGCTCAGGGTGGTCTCGAACTCCTTAGCTCAAACAATCCACCAGCCTAGGGCCTCCCAGAGTGCTAGGATTATAGGCGTGGGCCACCACGCCCGGTCCCCTCTCATTTTTTTACGTAAAAATATATCTATGTTCATAGAAGAGATGATGTCTGGAAGGATATATTCCAAAATCTATGGTGTCCATGCTCCTTAGCCAAAGGCCATTGGCACACATGTGGAATTGGGATTATTGGCCTGTTACACACCATGGGGAACCGCAGGTGGGCATCTCAGTAAGAAGATGCTAGAAAGGAATCATTATAACCTTTGGGCTTGTGGTAGGTGCTTTGGAAGATGGTTCAAGGAAGCAGATCTTTGCTCTGGGTTGGATGCTTCTGGAAGGCAGGGGTAATTCTGTGACTGGGTATCTTAATAATTCTGATCAGGATGAATGGAGCGAGGTTGTAACGGGTAGCAACAGCAACAAGCAAAAATAAAGAGAACATACCAGGAGATGCCCGAATGTAAAAAATTAAAAAATATTTTAAAGAATTATAAAACAAAAAGAAAAAGAAAAAGGAAAAAAAAAAAAATAGAACAGTCACCCAGTAGCCAAGATGGGGGAAGGGTGACTGGTTATTTTTGTGGTTTGGACCCTGCTCTTGTTTTTGTCTTGGTCTTTGCAGTCACAGTGGCCTTGGCAGTTGCTGGTGCTCTGAGAAACAGATTGTGCCCAAGGGCACACCACGGCCCCGCTGCAAGAACAGGCCAGCTCCTGGCTGTCAGGGGCTGCTTTGCCCTTTCTCAGTAGGGGTCACCGATGGGTGTTGGGATGAAGGGTGATGGGTGATTTTTACTTTCTACGTCATATTCTGGGGAAAAATATATACATATTATTAATACATTTACCTTTAGAAAAAAAGCTATTTTCATTTTAGGAAAGATAACCTAACAGGAAAGTGCTAACCTGGGTAAACCATGTGCCAGTGCATTTGGCAGGAGAGGCTACGGCACAGCACACCTAGTTCCCCAAGAACAAGAGCCACCAAAGGCCACCCAGCTCTATATCCTGCAGGGCAGCTCCGTCAGCCGCCTTCCCGGCAGGAAGGCTGGGTGTGCCCAGGCTTGAGTTTAGATTGGATGAAAACTGGTATTGCTCAAGACCTCACCCCAGGCAGGGTCCAGGTGGTGAGAAGCATGGCTGGCTTGTCAACACTGGGTGGAGGCCACCTGGATGCCTGGTTGGTAGGACTCCAGGCAGGCGGCTGTGGATGGCCTAGAGCTGTGGCTGTCAGTGTCACCTGCCCATTGGGATCACCTGGGTTGCTCTGAGTACCCCTTCTCCCAGTGCTCAGCTACCTGGACCAATCAAATCAGGATCCCTGGAGGTGGGGCCCAGGATGAGCTTTTCTTTAGCCCCCTGGGTGATCCCTGCAACTTTTCCCTGCTCTGCCTTGACCCGGCCAGTGTCCTTGTTCATTCCATTTCTGAATTTCTACCTTCCTCTTTTCCATTTGTATCATCTCTAGACCGGGTCAGGTCTAACAGCCTGAATCTTCTGAATCTTCTGTGTCCTCCTCAGCCTCTGACTGATCCTCATAACTACAAATCAAGGTCACTGGTTCTCAGCCCTGACTGCATATTAGAGTCACCAGGGGAGTTTTATAAACCACTCAGTGCCGGCCCCACCCTCAGAGTTCCCAGGGCTCCACCGGGCTGGGGTGGGGCCCAGGCATTGATATTTTTAAGATGTTTCCCAGGGGATTCCACTGGCAGCTTTAGGTACTTTAACTCCCCAGCCCAGGGGGGCTGAGCAAAGGGGCTGATCCTGTGCACTGAGGAGCTCTCTAGGGCCCCTCTAGGGGAGTGTGTCCCAAAGGGGAGGGGGCGCTCTCCTCCCCTCAGCACAGAGGACCATGCAGCTCTGTCTGTTTGTGCACAGGTGCTAGTACTGGGGGGAGAGGAATTCAGCAGGTACAGAGGTAGTACCTTAGGCTGTCCCTGGCAGAGGAGAGAGGAGAAAAAAGATGGGAACCATGTCCTGAAATACTCCAGGGGAGCTGTGCAGAGGCCTGGCTCCTGTAGAAGCAGATGGGGGCACGAGCAGGGAAACGCGTGCGTGTCCACCAGGCCTTGTCTGCATGGAGCTCCGAGGCAAGCTGGCTGCAGTGGACGCTGTGGGGGGCCCCCACTTCAGGACCCAGGCTCTCCACCCCCAGCTGCAGGGACTGTTGCCTGCTGACTGCGCGCAGCTGGGTCCCCCCCAGAAATCGCCCTCAGCTGAAGGGAGCTGTCTGGTCCAAGGCTGGGCTCTCCCCCCGCCCCTCACCTCCCCTGCACACAGTGACTGGTGAAGAGGGGTACACAGGTCTGGCCCCTCGCCTTATTTTGGGACATCCCAGCTTCTGAGCACCCCACATGCAAGGCTCTGCCCCGGAGCTTGTTTCCAGGTACCTGACCCATTAAGGGCCATGAGAAAGGCCCCTAATATACGTGTGGATGAAGCACACACAGGCCAGGGAGGTGTGAAGTAGGGCTGCATTACAGCTGCTTTTTGGGGCTCATGGAGCATTTGTAGGTTCAAAGGACACAGAAACTACAAATCTGATCATATTACTCACCTGCTTAAAATTCATCGGTGACTCCCTGCTGCCTGTGGGATGACTTCCGAGCTCCTCAGCGTGACCTGTGTGCTCGTCTGTAATCAGCCTGACCACCGCTGTAGGTTCCGCTTCCCTCCCTTGCTCTCCAGCAATCAAAACTATCCATGGGTTTCCATGTCCTCCGTGCTGTCTCCCACCCCTGCCTCTGCACACGCCACTCACTGTCCTGGAGGAGCCCACTCCCACTCACTGGGTCACTCACAACCCCTCTGTACCGAAATCATGTCTACTGTTCCCCTTCTAGTTGGCACAGTTGGTGAGGCCCAGGGCCTGGGGTAGGCATCTGTCCCCCAGGGGCCCAGCACCGTGGTCAACCCCTGATAAATCTTATTGGATATATGAATAAATGACTGGAAAGGGGACAGGCTTTGACATCCAATGGACTCCAGGTCCAATCCTGCCTTCACTTTCTAGCTATGTGATCTCGTACAAGTGACTTAACCTCTCAGCCTCATTTATAAAGAGGGGGAAATAATGTATCTTATAAGGATGCTGGAAGAATGAACCAAAAGAGATGAGGAAATGTCCAGCACAGTGGCTGACATGAGTTGACACTCCAGTCCTGGTGGAATTTCTACAATGTGATCTGGTTTCCATCCATCGGGACCAAGATTCCCCGGTGGGTGCTAAGTGTGGACACAGTAGAACTTTGACTTCTATTCAGTTCTGACACACAGAGAGCAGGATGTTAAATGATACTCAAGTTGACATGTAGTAATCACCAACATGAGGCACATGCTTGTGGTAAAATGTGCAGAAGGCAGGGGTGCACAGTGACACCATTTTAGGCACATTAGTCTTTATTAAAGGAGCCCTTAAGTCCTCACAAAAGCCCAGGAGCATCAAGGACAGAGCCAGGACTCCAAGCCTAGGGGCTTGCACCATTCCCCTGTACAACCGGACCCAGTCCCTCCACTGCACGCTGTACCCTACTCCTCCAGACCCATCACTCAAGAACGGCTCAGCCTGTGGCAGGGGCCGTCTGTTGGGGATGAAGTTTCCACTGCTTGAAAGTAGGTGTGCTCTCACCGATCCTAAGAAATTAGGTTGTAACTGAGCGTCACCTGTGCTCAGCACTGCACTGGGAACTGTGGGGTTTTCTAATAGAGACGGGTACCTGCCAGGTAGCAGTTTGAGGGGTGTTCTCAGCACTCGGCCTGCACAGCAAAGGCCCAGACCTGCCAGATGCTGTGTGGGGCGTGGAACCCCTCCTGCATTAGTGCCCCCGATGAGGACCTGAAGGGAAGCAGCACTTAGTGTGGGCCTACCGTGTGCAAAAACCTTTCAATTATGTCTTCTTACGTAGTCTTCCCAACAATCCTGAAAGGTGGCTGTTACTGCCCACTCCATTGTCCAGATTTGGAAACAGACTTGGACAGCTAGTTACCTTTGTTCTGCACCATTTTTGGCTTGGAGGTGGGCCCCAGCTTGCCCTCCCAGGACAGATGGTGTATGGTAGGGATGAAGGCAGGGGCAGGTACTAGACTCTGGAAAGTCCAGACTTTCCTCATCAGCACCTGGCCTTTGGAGGCAACCACGGCAGTGGCAGATCCATCTATTATTCACTTATTCATTCATTCATCCAAATACCTTTTTTTGTTTGTTTTGGAGATAGAATCTCACTCTGTCACCCTGGCTAGAGTGCAGTGGTGTCAACATAGCACACTGCAACCTTAAACTCCTGCAATCAAGTGATCCTCCTGCCTCAGCCTCCCCAGTAGCTGGGGCTACAGGTGCACGCAACCACGCTTGGCTAATTTTTTTTCTATTTTTTATAGAGACAGGGTCTTGCTCTTGCTCAGGCTGGTCTCGAACTCCTGACCTCCAGTGATTTTCCTGGCTCTCGGCCTCCCAGAGTGCTAGGATTACAGGCATGAGCCACTGAACCTGGCCTCCAAATATATCTTTTTATTGCGGTAAAATACACATAACATAAAATTCACCATCTTAACCATCTTAAAGTATACAATTCAGTGGCATTTAGTATGTTTACGACATTGTGAAATCATCATTGCACAACAACTAGTTCCAGAATATCTTAATCCCCAAAGGAAACTTTGTATCTGTGAAGTAGTCACTCCCCATCTCCCTCTGCTCCCCACCACTAACTCACTTTCTGTCTCTATGCATCTCCTATTCTGGATATTTAGTGCAAATGGAATCATACAATGTGTGGCCTTCTGGGTCTGGCTTCTTTGGCTTAGCACAATGCATGTCATGGCATGGATCAATTCCTTTATGACTGAATAATATTTCATTGCATGGATCTACCCCATTTTGTCCATTCACCAGTTGATGGACATTTTTGGTTCTTTCCACCTTTTGGCTATTGTGAATAATGCAGCTACCAACTTTGATGTACAAGTTTGTTTTTTTTTTTAAACAATTGTCTTCATTTCTCTAGGGTCTATAGGTCTATATCTAGGATTGGAATTTCTGGATCACATGGTAACTCTGCATTTAATAGTTTGAGTAACTACCATGCTGTTTTCTAAAGCAGCTGCACTACTTTACATTCTCACCAGCAATGGGGGTTCCAATTTCCCCACATCCTTGCCAATATTTTTTATTTTTTTCTTTTTATTTTTCTTTCTTTCTCTTTCTTTCTTTCTTTTTCTTTTTTTATTTATTTTTCTTTTTATTCTTTTTTTCCTTTTTGTGCATAGGAAATTGTTCATATTTCTTTCTTTCTTTTTTTAGAGACAGAATCGGGCTGTGTTGCCTAGGCTGTAGTGCCGTGGCTATTCATAGGCGTGATCATAGCTCACTGCAGCCTCGAATTCCTATTCTCAAGTCATCCTCCTGCCTCAGGCTCCTGAGTAACTGGGACTATAGGTATATGCCACTGTGCTCAGCTACTTTCTCTCTCTGTGTGTGTTTGTGTTTTAATAGCCATCCTAGTAGGTGTGAAGTGGCATCATTGTGGTTGTTCGATACATATTTTTGACTTCTTGCTGTGTGCCAGGCACCATGCTGGGCACTGGAAAAACTACCCAGAGCAAAGTAACAAAGCCCGGCTCTTTCCAAGTTCCACTGTAGGGGGTGGGAGGGGGTGCACACGGGAGAGTGGAGTTAGGAAGCCAGGCAGCAGGGACATTCATACCACTCGGTTGCAGCTGGGGAAGCAGAAAAGAGAGCTCACTGGGCTCTTCTCCTCCTGACAGGGTGGAGGAAAAGTTGCCAACTCAAAGGCTGTATGTACGGGGCATGGCCAGAAGGAGTGTGTGTGCACTGTGTGTGTGTGTTTGTATGTGTGTGTGTGTGTCTGGGGTACCAGCCCTGCCTCAAGGGGTGGATGGATTTCATTAACACTAGCTTCATGGGCCTACAAACTAGTACAACCTCTATGCAAAGTAATATGGAGATACCTCAAAGAGCTACAAGTAGATCTACCATTTGTCCAGCAATCCCATTACTGGGCATCTACCCGAAGGAAAACAAGACATTCCATAAAAAAGACACCTGCATTAGTATGTTTATAGCAGCACAATTCACAGTTGCAAAGATGTGGAAACAACCCAAGTGCCCATCGATACATGAGTGGATTAATAAAATGTGGTATATGTATACCATGGAGTTCTACTCAGCCACAAAAAACAATGGTGATCTAGCACCTCTTGTATTATCCCAGATAGAGCTGGAACCCATTCTACTACGTGAAGCATCACAAGAATGGAAAAACAAGCACCACACATACTCTCCATCAAATTGGTATTAACCGATCAACACTTCAGTACACATATAGTAATAACATTCATCCAGTGTTGGGCAGGTGGGAGGGGGAGGAGGGGATGAGTATATTCACATCTAATGGGTGTGGTATGCACCGTCTGGGGGACGGACATGCTGGAAGCTCTGACTCAGGTGGGGCAAAGGCAATGTATGTAACCTAAACATTTGTACCCCTGTAATATGCTGAAATAAAAAATAATAATAAATTCACAGAGAAAAAAGAAATTGATTTAAAATAAATATTTCAAAAATAAGTAAATAAAAATTTTAAAAAAAACAACAAAAAAAACCCCACTGGCTTTATACTGCCGAGTGGTAAAGCAGACCTGAGCCAGCTGTGCTCTGGATGGAAATAAGAGTTTTACATGAAATCACACAACTTTTCAACGATGGTACAGACATTACGGATATTTTATTTTTATTTTTATTTTTTTGAGTCAGAGTCTCACTTTGTTGCCCAGGCTAGAGTGACGTGGTGTCAGCCTAGCTCACAGCAACCTCAAACTCCTGGGCTCAGGTGATCCTACTGCCTCAGCCTCCCGAGGAGCTGGGACTACAGGCATGCGCCACTATGCCCCGCTAATTTTTCCTATATATTTTTAGTTGTCCAATTAATTTCTTTCTATTTTTAGTAGAGACAGTGTCTCGCTCTTGCTCGGGCTGGTTTCGAACTCGTGACCTTGAGCCATCCTCCGGCCTCGGCCTCCCAGAGTGCTAGGATTACAGGCGTGAGCCACCGCGCCTGGCTGGCACGGACATTTTAAAAACATCGGGGATGGTTTGGGCAAGCTGGCCACTAGCTTGTGATTCTGGCTAGGATGGTGTTTCTCAGAGGCAAAGTCTTACCCACAGGGTCGGAATTTCTGAGGGTGAGGCTGGGAATCTGCCTTCCTAACACGCTTCCTCCCCAACTCCCAGGTAATCTGATGCACTCTGGAGTTTGAGAACCACCAAACCGGAGTTGTAAGGACAGTGGCTTCCTGCCTAGTGGAGGGCTGAGGGCAGGATCATGTTCCCTGTATGTGCCTGAGCGCCCAGTGGCCTGGCCCCGGTTTCTCTGGTGCCGTCCAGAGCACATACCTCTGTGTACAAGGAAGAGGGGAGGAACGCTGAGCACCCCATCCCAACCCCAGCCTGGCTGTGACTCTCCAAAGCCCCGTGTGGTTAGATGCTCACCCCAATGACTTTTGCCCCAGTGGGCAGTGGGACTGCAGACCCTATACCTTTGCTTCCTGGTGAGCTTTCTGTGGATGGGAACCCTTTCAGGAGAGCCGGTCCAAATAGAGACATCAAGTTCTATAAGAAGGCTGCCAGGGGTCTAAGGACAGCTTGAGTGTTGACAGATGAGTGCTAAGCAATATGTAGATCTCTTGCTTAATTGCAACACTGCAGTTAAAACTAGCGGTTCTCTGGCACAGGTGTTGGTTCTGAAAATCCACAGGCTCCTCATTAACAGCTGTGAGCCCCCAGCCCCTGTAGTTTATCCTGAAGCTGCCACAGATGCTTCACCTGGTTCCCCTGGTAGCTCAGAATGCTCCACGGGATTGGTCCTCCAAGCCGGTATTTACGGAGTCCTATAGTTCAAGGACTCAGGACAGGGTCCTTCCCCTGCGAGTCCTCTGCCAGCCCTCATAGTGGTGATGTGTACAGAAGGAGCAAATACGCATGTTGGCAAAAGAGCGCCAGATGGAGGAAAATGGAAATGTGGGGCTCATCTTCATGGGAATCATCATCAGAACCATCCATCCAGTTCACCCACCAGCCCCCAGACTTGCACTTAACATGTTACAGCCAAGGAAAACACTTTGGTTGATTTCCCCAACAGGAAATAACAAGGAACGAATTAATAAACTAAGTTTCTATGTACATTTCTGTGCCTAAAGGGTCTATTTAAGTAAAGTCTTCTGCCTAAATTACTCTGAGCAAATATTTTTAGTTGTTAAGAACCATAATCAACATAAAATATAACTGCCATAAAGCCTAGATAGTTGTCTTAATACCTGTAATAAAATACCAAATTTAGTAGAGATTATGAGCAATAATAACAAGAGCTAATGTTTACGGAGCAGGCATGGTACTAAGTGCTTTACTCAGATTATGTCACTTAATCTTTACAACACTGTGATATTTAATCCTCAAAACCTCTCAACCAGGGAAGTGATATCACCATTTTACAGACGGGGAGACGAGCTTAGAGAAGGTGAATGTGCTAGATGTTTTTATGGTTTATATCATTCAATCCTTAGGCTGGCCCTGTGAGATTGCCCCTCCCAGCATCCCCAAGAGAAGTTAGTGTCACCTTTTCATGGATGAGGAAACTGAAGGGGGTGTGGCTAAATATACCCACCGTTGCTTGGCCATTAGGTAGAAGAGATGGGATTTGAACCCTGGGAGATGTGGCTCTAGAACCCACCCCTTGAGCTTTAAGTTACAGCTTTAAGTTAAATTGTAGCTTTAAGTTGCACATTTACCCCAAGGAGACACAGCGTAGACAGACAGATACGTGCAGGTATGCTCATTGTGTCAGCACTTGTAAATGGGAAAAAGGTTGACAACAACCTGAATGTCCAGCAACAGGGGAAGGTCACACACATTAGGAAACACGTACTCCAGATGGTACATGCAAATGTTAGAAGGGGCAAGGTGGAATTTCTCTGTGCTGATGTGGGAAGACAGATATGATATAGAAAGTGAAAAGGGCCAGTTGGTTGCTAAGTAATACGCACAGCGGAATACCATTTAAACTATGGGGGTACATTATACTGTAATGATCAGGGGCACTCTTGTATTGGGTAACTTGAGAGTTTAATAAAAGGAATATTTATAGAGTTGTGGGCAGGATATAGGGAAACCACTGGGAAGACTGTAGTACCCTAGGGTGCATAACACTCGGGGCACCATTATCACCTGCTGGAACCCACAGACAGAGGGACTACGCAGTGGGGCCACCTTTCAGGAGCTGAGACCTGCGTAGAGGAACACGATCACCCCACTGAGACAGCCACAGAGGGAGCTGGGAAATCAATACCCTCACCTCCCTCTGCTCCCCTCCACCCTTCTCCACCTGGGGCCCCTATTTGTCAAACCCACCTGGAAGCCAGAAAGCAAAGGGGTCCATTGCTGCAGGTCAGCCTTCCCGGGCGCGGGGCGGGGTGGGAAGTGCGGAGGGTGGTCCTGGAGGGCCGGTGGAACGTGTCCGGCACTTTCGTACTTAAAGACGTGTATTTGTAAGGGCTTAGAAAAGGGATCTGAAGAGATGAACACCAAACTGTTAAGAGAGGTTTCCTCTGGGGAGCAGGATAAGAGAGGAACTTTCGCTTTTTACTTTATGTTCTGTATTTTCTGGATCACAGCAAAATAGAGGCATAGCTTGGGATGAAACTACGTCAGCCCACGTGGACCTTTGAAATTGCCCCTATTAGTCTGGGGCTGTGGAAGTGATGCCGAGTGACTTCCAAGACTAGCTCATAAAAGGCAACGTGGCTCCTGCTTGTCTCTCGGAACGTGTGCCTTCAGAGGACTGAGCCAACACGGAAGAAGTCTGGGTGCCCTGAGGCCACCATGCTGGGGAGGCCACGTGGAAGGGCCACATAGCAAAGTAGAGAAATGCCCGAGCAGCCCCGGCTGCGGCAGTTCTCGGCCCAGGCAGCACACAAGTGGGCGTGGAGGCCTCCCAGCCGACCCGGCCCTCGCGCCGTGGCGCTGCAGTCCCACGAAAGACCCTGCTGTGGTTCGAATGCTCCCTACACAATTCCTGTTGAAACTTAATCCCCAATGTGGCAATGTTGAGAGGTGGGGCCTTTAAGAGGTAATTGGATCATGAAGGCTCTTCCCTCACGAATGGACGAATCCATCGTGGATTAATGGATTCATGGGTTAATGGATTAATGGGTTATCATGGGAGGGGAACTGGTGGTTTTATACAAAGAGGAAGAGAGACCTGAGCTAGCAGGTGAGCACACTCAGCCCCCCACTGCATAATACCCTGCGCTGCTTCGGGACTCTGCAGAGTTCCCAGCAGCAAGCTCTCCCCAGTTGCAGCCCCTTCACCTTGGACTTCTCCATAACTGTAAGAAATAAATCTTTCTCTTACAAATGACCCAGTTGCAGGTATTATGTTAAAAGCAACAGAAAATAGACTAAGTCACAGACCCCCAGTGAGAATCGACTAGTCAAGCAGCCCCCAGATCCTGACTCTGAGAAACGGTGGGAGATAACAAATGGTAACTGTTGCTCACGCCTATAATCCTAGCACTCTGGGAGGCCGAGGTGGGAGGATTGCTGGAGGTCAGGAGTTCGAGACCAGCCTGAGCGAGACCCTGTCTCTACTAAAAATAGAAAGAAATTAGCTGGACAACTAACATATATAGAAAAAATTAGCCGGGCATGGTGGAGCATGCCTGTAGTCCCAGCTACTTGGGAGGCTGAGGTGGGAGGATCACTTGAGCCCAGGAGTTTGAGGTTGCTGTGAGCTAGGCTGATGCCACTGCACTCTAGCTGGGGCAACAGAGTGAGACTCTGTCTCCAAAAAAAAAAAAAATGGTAACTTGTTTACAGCTAAGCTTTGGGGCAACCTGTTGCTCACGATGAAGTCCAGCACCAACTGGGAGGAAGCACGCAGATTCATTCCCAGCAGGCGTCCTGAGGTCCCACAGAGATTGTCATTTGGAAAGTAAGAGCAGAGCGGCAACCCCCTTTGGGTCTTTTCCCTTCCCGGGAATCAGGGGCATCTTCTCCCCCATACTCACAAGTGCTCTGCCAGCCTGTCGTAGGGACCTCTTTCGAGCCAGGGTCCCTTTGTGACTTCCTGCCCTTCCCTGCTCACCTCATTCCCTTTCAGAGCAACTCTTCCATGTCCCCTTATCTCCCCTCTGCCCCTACCCAGAGCACCCTGGCCTGCAGTGTTGGGGAGGCCCCGACGTGGAGACCTTTCTCACTCCCGCAGCTGTTCCGTGGATGTTGGGCACTGTGTTTCCAGAAAGGTCTCCCTACCCCTTCCTCTTGGAACCGACACCTCCCACCAAGGCTCTGGATGGGAACCGCTGTCCTGCGTGGATCCCTTCCCCTTTCCCTCCGGAGACCGGCGAGGAGCGAGCCCTGACCCCACAGGCCAGTCAGAGACCCCTTCTGGAAAATTCAGACTTGGGAGTGGAGAAGAGGGCAGTGTGTTTCCTCTGTGAGAGCTGGATGTTGCTTTGGAGCTGTTGGAGCCAGGCTTCCCTTTTTGTGTAGAGGAAATTGTTCTGCAGTTGATGAGAACAAATCCAGCCTACAGTAAAACAGGACTAAAGACGGAAATGGAGGCTCAGAGGTATGCACACTCCTGACACCTGTCTTCCGAGGCCCACCTGCGTCAGCCTTTCTACGACTTGTTGCACAAGCCCGACACATCCCTCTCTTCACCTGTTTGATCTCGAGGCAGGAGGCTGTAGGAGTCAAGAGGAGCCGCACCATTGGTTTGTTTTGGTTTTTGAGACAGAGTCTCTGTTTCCGGGCTAGAGTGAGTGCTGTGGCATCAGCCTAGCTCACAGCAACCTCAGACTCCTGGGCTCAAGCGATCCTGCTGCCTCAGCCTCCCGAGTAGCTGGGACTACAGGCATGTGCCACCATGCCCGGCTAATTTTTTCTATATATTTTTAGTTCGCCAGATAATTTCTTTCTATTTATAGTAGAGATAAGGTCTCACTCTTGTTCAGGATGGTCTCAAACTCCTGACCTCCAGCGATCCTCCTGCCTCGGCCTCCCAGAGTTCTGGCAGGCGTCACTGACAGCCATGAGTCACCAAGCCTGGCCTCATCACTGGGTTTTAATCCTGGTTTCCAGGTTGTGTGGCCTTGGGCATGTTACTCAAAGACTTCATCTGCAAAATGGGGTAATAATTCCTTCCTTATAGGTTGTTAAGTGCAATAAGCAGTTAATGTATAGAGGGCTTAGATGGGGGATGATACGTAGGAAATACCGTCTGATTACCTAGTCGCACTTTTACTTGAGGTGGATTTTCTGTTACTTCAGTTGGAAGTCTCCATCAAGACAAAACCTTCCCTGATTGCATCTGAGTTAAAATGTTGCTAAGCACCCATATGTCCCAGGAACAGGAAATTACAAGCCACTCGGGTGTGCTGGGGACTGTTGATCAGACCCCGTGCCCAGGTCTGGCATCTGCCATCCATCGAGGGACAGTCCTGTTCCCACACGGGTAAAGGTGCAGCTGGCATGGCTCACGTCCCTGCCCTTTGCCCTATTCGAGTTGTTTGCATACTTCTCTCCTCTGATTTGGAAACCAGACCCCCTCCTTCCTGGGTGTTGGCCCTGCCCAGGTCTCTGTACCCACAGGAAACCAGATGTGAGGCTGGTTTGTGAAGGAGGGAGCAGAGAGGACTCTCAGGGTGTTTATTCCACTTTCTAACTCTGTCAGCTTATCTGGTTACTTGGCCTCTATTAAATATCTGTGCCCACCAACAGCCAGGTAACTGAATTAGAGGAAGGAAAGAACTTCTAGGGAGAGAAAGAATGAAAGGAAATGCAATTCTGTGGGGATCTGCAGGGAACCTACTGTGTGCACATCACATGGAAAGAACAGGCACTGGCAGAGGCATTGACAGAGGGTGTGACCAATCAACAACTCCCCCTAGGACATCCCCTTTCCACTCCCATCCCCATCTCTGCTGCCCCTTCTAACTCCCAGAAGGGGCTTGGGGCACTCTTCTGGGCTTGGGGCTTGCTGGGAGGGGAGGGGGTTGGAGGCAAGGGGAACGATCAAAGATATGGGGCAAGTGCTGAGGCTGCAGTGGCAATGCCAGGAGAAGGGCCGCACAATGGCACTGAGGTCCAAAGGGTGGCCTGGGAAGCCCAGGCCAGTTCCAGGTGTGGCTCAGATTGGAAGGAGCGGGATGGGGTCTGAGCTTCCCATGTACACAGTGGAGATGGTGTGGCAGCCAGCAGGCTCACCTGGGAGCCAGCCTGTGAGTGTGGGAGCCCAACAGCCCTCAGCAAAAGGAGCTGTCAGGCAGCCTGCTGCTCCTTGAGATACTACGGAATGCCCAGAACACAGAGAGGCTCAGGACTCCAGCTACCATAGCCCTTGGACCAAGAGTGTCAAAATCAATCTTTCCAAACCCCGCCGGCCAGTGGGAAAGAGTGACTCACGGTCTGCTGTGCCATTTCAGCAATGCCCCGGGACGGTGGGGCAGTCTATAGGGATCTGAATGCTCTTGTAGGCTGCTAGGCCGGGGCAGGGCTTGGTGTTTTCTTAGGAGATCCCCAAATTTGCTTGTAACCACACTGGAGGGTGGTTTACTGCATTCTTTATTTCTCAGGGAAGCCAAGATGAGTGAAAGCCACTTAGCTTCTCTTGTCTTAGGATATTTGTGTTGGGCTATTTGATCTCCAAGGTTCCTTTCCTCTTCATGCATTCATTCATCATGGATCATGACTCATTATCATTCATTTGTTCATTCCTTCATTCAGTATCTGTTAAGCTCCTCTGTGTAAGGCACTGTGCTAGATAGAAAGCCTCTATTGCTAAGAGCTTAACATATATCACAGATCATCACATTTAACCTCAGTACAACGCTAAGGCAGGTGTTCAGTTCTGCTCCGACAGCCTACTCAACAGCCCTATGAGGAAGAGGTAGAACTATTAAATACACACTTATTCAAGAAGGCTTCTTGTGTGCCCACTATGTGCCAGGCACTGTTCTAGGTTCTGGAGACAGGAATAAGTCCCTGCTCTTGTGGCACTTGCTTACTGGATAGAGAAGTGGGCAGGAACAAGTAAATAGCATATTTCCAGTAGTGTTAGGTGCTATGAAGAGGTAATATATGGAGGTGCTGGGGTGGGAGGGACGGTGCTGATGACAACCACATCTCCTGGGCCTCTGACCCCCCTCCTGGCATCCTGAGAAGGAGTGTAGGAAGCTGGGCCTCTGCTGAGTGGAACTTTCAGACTTGTCAAAATGTGAACTGGGCTAGGAGATATGAGAACCCATTTGTCCCGCTCTGCCAAGGTGGTGACAAGTTATTATTTATCACAATAAATTCCCAAAGCACTAAGCTCTTGGATGGTTCCAGAGGCTGGCAGGCCTCACAAGGGCTTGTGATACAAAAAGCATGTATTATCCGTCAGTTTCAGCTCATCACCCCTTCTGAACACATCTGGGTAGCTTTGTTTTAAAAACATGTTTTGTTTTTGAAAAGGCAAGAGATGCACACGATACTAGATTTAAAAGCTATAAAATGGTAGATGTTGCCAAGTGAGTCTTCCTCCTGGCTCTGGCCCCAGGGCCCCAGGACCCCCTTCCCAAACCACCGCCCTGTCTAGGTGCCCGTAACCTGGAGGGACCTGCGTGACTTCCGCATTGGTCCATGGGCTTCCTACACACTTGCATGCGGATTAATGCATTTCCCATTTACAACCCTTGATGTTCTCCTTCTACCAAAAAAATATGCCCTCTACCTGGAGAGAAGGACTGGGGGAGAGGACTCCAGGAAGGGCAGACTAGAAGCAGGCCCTTTCCAACAGGAGCAGAATCCTGGCATGGCTGGGAGTGGGAGTCTGCAGTCAGCAGACCAGGACACAGATTCTGGCTCTCCTTTCTGGCTGAATGACTTGGGCAAGTAAAGGAACCTCCCCAAGCCCAATCTGCCACTCTGCAGACCGGGGGTGATCACTCCTCCCTGGAGACGTAGTGAGGGCTGCGTGAGCTAATGCAGGGAGGCCCTAGGCCCTGCACCTGGCACAGGGCTGAGCCTCAGAGAGTGGGATGTTGCTGTAATTATTGAGTGGGTTTTAGGCATCCCTTGAGACATCATTTGTATGTGGATGCACATGTGCTCAGGTCATCGGGCACTCTTGATAGGGTGCGGAGTGTCACAGAAGGGTCACCTGCAACTTGTGTGTGTGCGCGCGCGTGTGTGTGTGTGTTGGGACGGTGTTGGGAGTTGGAGGCCAGTTCTACTGGTTTCTCTTAGGTGGGTCCCACATTCTAATCCTAGTCCTGCTTCCCACTCACTCTCTGATTTTTTTTTTTTTTTTTTTTTGAGACAGAGTCTCACTCTGTCATCTAGGCTAGAGTGCAGTGGCACCATCACAGCTCATTGCAACCTCAAACTCCTGGGCTCAAGTGATCCTCCTGCCTCAGCCTCGTAAGTAGCTAGGACTACGGGCATGTGCCACTACACCTGGCTAATTTTTCTATTTTTAATAAAGTCAGGATCACACTCTTGCTCAGGCTGGTCTTGAACTCCTGAGCTCAAGTAATCCTCCCACCTTGGCCTCCCAGAGTGCTAGGATTACAGGCGTGAGCCACCGCCCCTGGCCTACTGTCTGATTTTGAGCATGTCCTGGGCCTCACTTTCCTCATCTATTAGACCACAGGATTGGTCTCGGTCACCTTCAAGGTGCCCACTGCCTTCACAGGCCCGGAGGGTAAGCTCTTTCTTAGGAAGGGGAGCTGGGTATGTGCCCTCACAGCTCTGGCCTTCAGGGAAGGAAACTGAGTCAGAAGGAGCCTTGGGCCACCCTTGCTCGCTGGTGTAGGAATAACAGGCGCTAATTCTGCCTTTGCCGGCCCCATTCTCAACGTTCCCTTTCCCTTCCCCAACTTAATTCCTGGGACAGGTTTGCATTCCCTGGGCCCTCGCCCGGCCTGAGGAAGGTTCCAGGAGCTGAAGCCAGGCCAGGTTCGGAAGGAAGTCGAGTCGGGGGTGTTGGGATTGTCCAGGCACAGGCTCACGAGGGACAGAACAAACACTTCTGGGAGGGGGCTGGGACAAAACCACTGTGGCAAATCACTGACCTTACCTGTCACCTGCAGCTTGGCTTCAGGCCGCTGTTGTCAAGAAAAGAAAGGGTTGCTAAGAAAATAAGCCCTCCGCTCCTGCAGCTGCGTGACGCTGGCCCCGCTATGTTCACAGGCAACGTGCAGACCTGAACTCATGTTTGACAGAGTTTGTGTCCATCGAGGCGGGGAAGAGGAATCTTCCTGGCAGGCAGGAAAAGCTCAGCAATGCCTCCAGGCAAAGGAGCCCTGTGGGGAACTACCTGTCATGGGGAAGCCCTGCGTGAGGGAGCTTTGTTGTGACAGTTCCAGCAGTAGGAAAGTCGCTGCAGGGTCCGGGGAAGTGCTCTGCAGAAAGCGATGGGCTTCATCGTTCCTGTGTATTTTCTACACACAAAGGAGAGTCCTGAAAGCAAAGCTAACATTCGGTGGTGTGTCCGACCTTCTGTGGTCCTTACACGTTCACACCCATTTCCCCGATAGACAGTGAGCCGCCGAGGGCAGGGTGACCTCCTGGCAGCTCCATCACCCTCCTCCTCTAGCCCATGGCTTCACTCGTGGTCCTAGAACCTTGTTCTAGGCATCTCGGGCAAGATGCCTATCGCACGTCCTCTGTTACAGACGGTGGGATGTCGCCAAGTCAGAGCAAGACTGTGTAGAAGGCTCCGGGCTGTCCCGACACACGGCCTCCCCAGTGGCCCCGCTGCACACACAGGACACGCGCTCTGTGGGAGCTGCTCGAGGCTGACTGTGCGTCCTGGTGGGAGCATCTCATCCCAGCCGGCCAGCCCTGCAGGAGCTGGAGCCAGCTCTGAAGTCAGGCTGCCTGGGCCTCTGGCTGACCACGCCATGCTTTCTGTGGCCTGCTGGGATGTGGGGGTTCCCCGTCGGAGGGACGCAAAGCCCATCTTGATGTCTTAGGAGCTTTCACTTAGTTCTTCCTCTTTTGGGGTGGCTGTCCCTCGGTCAGTTTTCTTCTGGGAAAACACAGGCCTCCTGGAAAGGCTCCTCAGAGCCAGCCCCGCCCAGCCCAGAGCAGGGCACTCTTGGGAGACTGGCTGCTTTGCCCTCAAGGCTCCTCCCTCTGTCCTTGGAGCTGAGGTGCCCACCCACCAGCCCAGCAGCCACAGGGTGGGGAGGGCTTAGGACAGGCCGGCGTAGGCCTTCGCGCAATGATCCCTGCTCCCTTCTCTCCACGTGGTGGGCCCTTGTGTCAGTAGGGCCTTTTCTGCCCTCTCCAGGGGTAGGGTCTCTTCACAACCTTATGGGGTCTGAAAAACCATCCCCCAGAGATGCTCCTGCCTGGATCTCTGGAGCCTTACATGAAAAAAAGGACTTTGCAGGTGTAATTCAGTTAAGGATTTTGAGATGGGAAGATTTCCCCAGACTACCCTATGGGGCCAATGTCCTCGCAAAAAGTTCTTATAATAGGGAGGCAGGAAGTCAGAGAAGAGACAAGTTGGGACATTCCTGGCTTTGAAGATGAAGGAAGGGGCCAGGAGCCAGGGAGTGCAGGCAGCCCCTGGAAGCTGGGAAGGGCAAGGAAGCAGATTCTCCCTGGAGCCTCCAGAAGGAACACAGCACTGATGATTTCAGACTTCTGACCTCCAGAACTATAAAAGAGTACATTTATAGTGCTTAAAGCCACCAAATTTGTGGTCATTTATCATACCAGCAACAGGAAAGGAAAACAGACATGAACAGATGTCAGGCTCCTCCTGTGATTTTTCTTTCTTTCTTTCTTTCTTTTTTTTTTATCCTCTATTGATTAACAGAATACATAGTGACAAAAAGCCATCTTGAAGTTATGTTCCAAGCGTGATCTCAGATCTCAGCATGAATCCAGACCGTCTGGGTTCAAATCTCAGCTCTATCAGTTAAAGCCATGTGACCTTGGGCAACTTTGAGCCTCAGTGTTCTCACTCTGCAAATGAACGTGATGACAATACCTTATGTTATTGTGAGGATTACATGACTTAACGTGCAGAAAGCATTTGGGAAAATGCCTGGCATACTGTAAGTGCTATGGAAGTGATTGTTTTTATTACTATCTTTATTAAAACATAGAATAGCTGACAGAGACGTATTATTTGTCCATTCAATAGATAATGTACAGAGTCCTCTTGCTCAAGGCTTCTTGGGTGTGGCTCCGGGTCATGGTCTTCAAATAAAAAAAAAAAAAGATAATGTAAAAATAATTTTTAGTCCTGCTTTACTTCACTCCACTTCTGTTTTTTAATATGTCCCAAGAAGGCCTAGTGTTGCAGAGAAGAAAATACAAATGCTCACCTCAAATCAATACACACACATTGATTCTTTTCTAATGGGTTCTCAGCCCAGTCATCAAGCCCATTTCATTAGATATTCGTTATACCAGCAGCCAGGCTCAAAGGACAAACCCCACTCCCAGTCCAACTTTCCTTATCAGGACCCTCCAAACTAGTCTGGGATCTCCAAAGCACTAGGTATCAAAAACGGTGGTTATTTTCCCCATCTGTGTTCAGGTATGAGGCAGCAATGCGCCCAGGTATGAGGCAGCTCTAGGGGATTCGTGTCACGACTAGCCTAAGCCTGTTATGGTAACCCCACTTACGTTTGCCAATTGGCTAGGGTTTGTGGCAGGCATGTGACCAATCTAGCTGTTACTCTAGACATGAGTAAAAGTCCGATGGTGGATTTCCGGGAAAATTTTCCTTTCCTGATAAAAAGAGTTTAGTTATGGTCCAGTCAATAAAACAGATCCCATACTAGGTATTTCAAGCAGGAAGGGGTTTAATATAGGGAATTAGAACTGCTGAGAGGGCTGGAGGAACAAAAGTAAAGTCAAACTAGTGCTAGCTGTCAGGACAGCTGCCAGCTCTCGGAGTCAGGAAGCTACAGAAACCACAGGAGACTGCAGTGATGATCCTAGTTGTCTGCAGACCCAAACAGGTGATTTTCAGGTAAACTAGAAGCCGCTACAAAATCTCATGTGTGCTCTTCTTTTTTCCAAATCTTGCCAAAGTACCTCCCATGGATCAGATCTAACCCAGGGCTCTGCTAGCAAGGGATTCTGGGGTTTGTAGTTCTCAGGCTGCCAGTCTCTGTGGTAAAGGTGGGGGATGGCGCTTGATTTGCCAAATACATTGCGCTGCAAAGCGAAACCCCTTCTCCTCTCACTTTTGCACTTAAAAAAAAACACAACAATCAGGACAAGAAGCATGGACCTGGTGTTGTCGATCTTGTGACTATAAGGTGAAAGGTTCACTCACTCATTCACTCATTCATTTGTTCAACACCTACCGGTAGAGGACCATTGAAGGCTGAAGACTGGCTGCATGGCTGCACTAATGACAACAACAGCAATTACGATTTTTTGAACACTTTTTTTTTTTTTGCTGAATGCCATTCTTAGCATTTATGCACGTTATCCTATTTCATCTTCATCCATACCTGCTGCTTATGCACATACACGCTCCACACTCAACACTCAGAGGGTAATAGGAATGCTGAACGAATGTACGGTATATCCCTTCTGCTCCAGGCGCCATTCTGAACTCTTCACATATTTTAATTCATTTAATTCTTTCAACAACTCTGAAGGTATAATATAATCTATATACTCTATAATCATTGCCTTCTTCATCTGGATGAGGAAACTGAGGCACAGAGAAGTTATATTAATACTACTTGCCCAACGTCACCAACTAGCGAGCTGAGATTTGAATCCAGGCAGGTTAGTGATGAAGCCTATGGATCGAACAACTACTTGTGCGAGAAGTTAAGGACAGTGGCTGCCTTTGGGGAGGGGAGCACTGTTATGTTGGAGATTTACTTTTACTGCATAACTTACGTATTGTTTGGCTTTTTAGTGTGTGTTTCTAAAGATAAAGACATTTCCAAGCCGGAGAAAGCTTAATTGGTAGATTCATGTTTACTCTTTAAAACCTAGCTCTACCAGGGAGCCTTTCTTGACCCTCCTCATAGATCATTCTTCTGGTTCTCGTCTCCGTTGATATCAAGCACCTGGTATATGATTGGTTCCCAGGAAGTGTTTGTCAAACACTCCCCACAAGCCATGTCTGGACCTTCCAATCTTGTCTCACGTTGCCTGCCAGACAATTCTTCCCAAAACGCCACTTTCTCAGTGTTATTCCCTTGCTCAAAAACCTTCACGGGTCCCTATTTGCTGCCCCTACAGGGTCTGAATTCTGAGTTTCGAGGCTGTCCTCTCCCTACCTACCTAATCTTACTCACAGTCCTTCAACTTCTACCCAGCCGTTGGGACTCAGCCTTCAGGAAGCGACACTTTACTGCTCCCGGCCTCAGCAAGAGCCTTCTCCTCAGGACAGCACGATAAACTCGCCCGGCCGCCACGAGTGCGACCACAAAGCCTTACGACAAAGACTGGCAATCATATGGGGACTCACCTTTTACAGGCTGTCATTGCAGGTCAGCTTATAGATTTCCTCACTTGGCCTAAAAGTCAATCGGCACCAACGTTTTTGGGGGACTTTGGGTCTCCCTGCTCTATCCCCTGGAAATGAGTGGTCCTTTCTCCATTTGGAATCAAATGGCTGCCCTGTCCCTTTTGGCCTGCCCTCCTGTGCCTTTGGCATGCCCTGACCATGCCCCATGCTACTCCACCCCATCTTCCTCCGGAAAGAGCGTAGGCTGACCTCCAGGTCTGTGCATCTAACTGCTTGCAGGGGCTCAGCAAGCACCTCCAGCCGACAGGCCCCACAGTGAACTCTCCAGCCCACGCCCCCCAACCCGCTTCTCTTCTGACTCACCTTGTCATGGCAGAGGAGTCACAACCGGCCCCCCACTGCCTGGGCCAGAAACCTGGCAGTTGTCCTGGGCACCTCCCTCTCTAATTCCCCATGACTCCCCATCTGGACTCATGCTGCTGTCTCTGCTCCTGAAATCCAGTTCTGGAAATTTCCACCCAGGTACTCCTCTACCTGGTTGCCTGCCAGCTCTCCCAAACCACACTCATCATTGCACAAAGCATCTTTTTTTTTTTTTTAGACAGAGTCTCACTCTGTAGCCTGGACTAGAGTTCCATGGTGTCAGCCTATATCATAGCAACCTCAACTCCTGGGCTCAAGCGATCCTCCTGCCTCAGCCTCCCGAGTAGCTGGGACTACAGACATGAGCCACGATGCCCCGCTAATTTCTTTAGTTGACTGGCTACTTTTTAATTTATTTTTAGTAGAGACAGGGTCTGGCTCTTGCTCAGGTTGATCTCGAACTCCTGAGCTCAAGCTATCCTCCTGCTTCGGCCACTCAAAGTCTAGGATTATAGGCGTGAGTCACCTCACCCGGCCTACACAGCATCTTTTATCTTAAAACTGACTTAAAAGATCAACTTTCCCAACTGTCAGTGGCATGATTGCCAGGTTCACTTTTGAGGCAACCTGTCCTTTTTCTCTCCAGCTAGCCACTGAGTCCCGTTGACTCGCCTTTGTGTGGCAGTCTGTGCTGAAACCAGTATAGGCTTGGCTTCCAAATCTGGGCTCAGTCACTCGCTCACTGTGCAACCTCAAGGAAGTTACTCAATCGCTTTGAGCTTCTTTTCTTATCTGTGAAATGGGGATAAAACAACATTCTAGCATATGAAAAAGTTGGCATTTGAAACCAAAGGAGAAAAATGGACAGTTCACTAGACGGCATGGGGAAAACTATATAACCATTTGAATAAATAAACTTGTGTCCCTACCACACTCCAAACTCCAAATAAATCAAATGCAAATGGATCAAAATTTAAGTGTAGTCCAGGTGTGGCGGCTCGCGCCTGTAATCCTAGCACTCTGGGAGGCCAAGACAGGAGGATTGCTTGAGTTCAGGAGTTTGAGAACAGCCTGAGCAAGAGTGAGACCCCATCTCTACTATAAATAGAAAGAAAATTAGTCAAACAAGTAAAAATAGGAAAAAAAAAATGAGCCGGGCGTGGTGGCGCATGCCTGTAGTCCCAGCTACTCGGGAGGCTGAGGCAGGAGGATCGCTTGAGCCCAGGAGTCTGAGGTTGCTGTGAGCTAGGCTGACGCCATGGCACTCTAGCCCAGGCTACAGAGTGAGACTCTGTCTCAAAAAAAAAAAAAAAAAAAAATTAAATATAAAATATGAAACTATTAAAGTACTAGAAGAAATATTATCTTGAAATTGGGAAAGACTGTCTGAGCATGAAAATATATGAAACCCAGCTCTAATAAAGGAAATGATTGCTAAATATGATTATGTGAAAAGTTAAAACTCCTAATAAGAAAGAAAAAAAAAAAACCAAAAAAAAGGGAAAGAGAGAGAAATACACACACAGACTGGGGGTGTGCCAGAGAATATGCGAAGGTGTAAATTTCCGTAATATATGAAGGGCTCTTAGCATTCAACAATAAAAAGACTGCAGAAAAATGGATGAATCTCATTTTGTGGACAATTTGTGGGAGAAAACAAACAAATGTCTAAAAAGCAGATGAAAATATGATCAACCTCACTAATAATCAAAGGAATACAAGTTAAAAGAACAATGAAATATCACAGTGACAAAGATTTTAAAAGATTGTTGACATCCAGTGTTGGTAAGAAAATAGGCACTTTATACACTTTTGTTGGGAGTGTAGATTGGTACATCCTTTCTGGAGAGGAATTAGTCAGTGTCTACTACACTGGAACTGTGCATACCAATTTGATCATTATTAGAAATATCTCTTGATCCTTTTGTAGTTCACAAGCATGATGATTGGGTTTTCACGCATATGTGTGAAATGTGCCTCCCTCAATCCTTGTTATGACATTGGCACATTACTCATCTGACATGAAAAAATATATATATATCTTGCATATGGCATATCCAAATACCTTTGTTCCAGAATGCTTATTGAAACATAGGAAAACTGAGAGATAATCTACTTATCCCTCTATTGAGGAATACTTAAATAAGTTGGGGAAATCCATTGAAATATACATGTAGCTAGTAAAAAAAATGATGCAATAGATGTATATACAGTCATGGGCTACATACTGACGCTCCAGTCAGCGAGGGGCCACATACGTGACAGTGATCTCATAAGATTATCATGGGGCTTAAAAATCCCTCCTACCTAGTGACATCGTAGCTGTCATAACATGACCGTGCTCCTGTCCAGCTCAGGCTCCTTAAAGTGGAGTCCTGCGAGCACACTCCAAGGTGACACAAAGACCCAGTGAGAGTCCAGAGCTCCAGAATCAGTTCTGCTCATGTCCTACTTGCCAGCAACTTGCCACTTCCTGCTCTTGGCTTTCCCCTTTCCTTAGTACCTCGACTGCCCTGGCCTCCCCTCCCGGACAGCCTCCTGCCACCAGCAGTTCAGGAGCTGCTGGCCGTGACCCCCAGCACGTCTTCAGACACAGCCCCTGGTGCCTGCCCTCGGTGCCGCCATTAGCTCTGGGGCTCTCCCCACACTCACCTGACTGGCCTGATCACCTGACTGCTCGCATCTCCATGCCACCAGCCACCACCGTGTGCTGTTCCTCAAACACAGCTCCCCATTGCTCCCCACGCCTGAGCATGAAGTCCAAACTGTTTCACAATACTCGTGAGGCTCATCTCCAGCAGATTCTTGCCACTTCTCCAGTCACTCCCTGTCACATGTGCTACCCTCCCGTCAAGCTGGGGGAAACTCTCTAAAATTGTCAAGAACCTTCCTAGGTCCATTCTTTGCTCAAGCTGTTCTCTCTCCTGGAACGCCCTTCTTCTGCTACATCTCATCTGTGTTTCCAGCCTCCATACATAAATGCATGCATGTGACCTGCACTTATGTCTAGGTGTTTACCTATGTACCCACGTATTCACTTATGGGGACAAATATAAATATGGGCTAAGTATACTCACATTGTCTTCTACTCATGTTTGTAATTCGGGTATCCTTGCTTTGTTTTGAGCTCTGGGAGGGCAAGAACTAAATTTAGACAACTGCAAGGGACAGAAATGCAATTCAAACTCATCTAGGGACCTACTAGAGAAGGCTTTTGCATGAAGAGCTGAGTACCACGGTTGGCCCAGGCTGGGTCCAGTGCCACCCTGGATTGATCCTCTAGGACAGGATGTCAGAGCAGCTTCCAAGGTGATCTTAGAGATATAGGCTGGGGTGGGAAAGGAGAGAGGAAAATTTCCCAGACTGAGGGAGGGGTGGAGGGTGTGACTTCCAGGCAGATGAAACAATGCAGTAGGTGTCCACTATTCCGACACCTGCCCTGGGCTCTGGCCAGGCCCAGTTCCTCCCTGCCAGAGTCTCCACCATGACTCAGCTCTTTCCTTAGTCACACAGTTGCCCAATTTCAAGCCTTCACCCTCCTCTCCTGCGCAGATGTCTGTTGTTTTGCCTTCCCAGAATCCCCTGCTGCTGTCCCTGCTCTAGGGAATGATCACCTCTTCTTTTCCTTTAGGGAATTTGTCTCATTCCACCAGAGTTGCCAATCAAAGAACCCCTGTCCCGGGGCTGGACCCCTGGCCCCAGATAAGCCAATCAGTTCTCTGCCTGAGAATTCCACTCCTGGGGGGAAATCCTCCAAGGGCCCTAGGGCCACCAAATTGCTGCTTTCCTTCTAGAGACCTCCTGAGTTCCTACTCAGTCATTCCTTTCATTGTGTGAGTTTCCGTTGGGAGAGGGTTCTCCATCTCCAACCAGGTGTGACCACTTTCTGCTTTGTAGCACTTTGTTCTGACCTTTAGTATTTGTCACTTTCTGATTTGTGGATAGCTATTTGTCAATTTATATCTCTATCCATCCAACCTTTACTCACCGTTATTCACACACTGATTATATGTGGACAATAAATTTCTCTTTTGCTCTAGTTAGAATCGCATTTTGGTCGACAGCCATACCACCCTGAACGCGCCCGATCTCTTCTGGTCTCTGAAGCTGAGCGGGGTTGGACCTGGTTAGTACTTGGATAGGAGAATTGTATTTTGTATATTGTGGCTGAGATCCAAAGGCCCTCCCCATCTGATAAGCCTACGCCCCAACAGAGCCTGCAGGGCCACCCTCACACTCCAGCTGTGCGTGCCCACTCCTTGTAGTGCGGGGTTACCCAGAGGCCGTGACTGGGCCATGCACAGCTCACCACTGTCCCTGCATGTTTGTCTTCCTCCCAGCTCCACTGTGATCAGATGAAGGGCCCACTGTGCCACGGCACCCTATTCCGGAGTTCTGACGCCAGCTCTGGCTGGGTTAGCTGAGGATGGACAGCTGGGGGCTGCAGGGTCCCCCTGCACTTTCCCGGGGTGTTGGGGCCCCAGGAGCTGCTTCTAATAGCCTGGGAATCTGCCTCCTGGTTTTCCCACTCTGTTCTCTTTCTTGGGCCTCTTAAACAATCTCATTTGGCCAAGACAGGTGAGTCAAAAGTCCCTGAGGACGTGGGGTAAGCAGCAATTATCCTCTGAGTCATGTGCTCAGCACCCTTCTCACCCGAGGTCTTACCCTGCAGAGCCTAAGCTGGTTCCCAGCCACACCCCTCCCAACAGGACAGGACAAGCCTGCCAAGGTCACAGGACAAGCTGGAGGTGAGAGAGTACTTCACCAGTCGGAAGGCCTTGCGATCACACTGCTCGGGCCCGCCCTGGGTGGCCCACTGACATTTGCTTGAGAGAGTTACTTCAAAACTGAGATAAATACAGACGGGTCTCCAATTTAATCCTGATTTAAAAAAAAAAAAAATTGTTCCCACTAAAATCTGAACTTGCCAGATAGTGTTTCCTGATTTTTGACTCACAGAGCATACAACACTTTTGCACAACACTAATAATGGTGCTAACACTTACATCAACAGTTGCATTTCAACATTTTCCTAAGTGCCTTATGCCATTAAAGGGTGGCTCCTGCCACCTGCTCTGTCACTAGTGTGGTTGCCTCTAGCCATACCAGGTCATCCAAACCCTAATCAGGAATGAGTTAGGAAAACGTGCTGGTCTTACAGACAGAAGAGCTGGAGTCTAGTTTTCCCTGGGCCAGTTCATTAGCTCTGTGACCCTGGGCAAATCACTTAGGTTCTCAGAGCTTCAGTTTCTTCCACTGTAAAGTGGACTTGATGATCATCTCTGCTGCGCTCACCTCCGGCGCAGGAGTGAGGGTCAAATAAGATCATGTGTGAGAGAAACTCTGGCAACGCTAAGGGTTGTATCAGTGAAGCTTTGTCAGGGTCAGCTCAAACTTTCTCTGCCGGACCTCCCTGGCTAAGGAGGGGAGGAGACTTTCACGCTGGAGTGGGGACAGCCGACTGAGGACGCCAGGGCAAGCCCAGTCAGAGTCCATTCCAAATGGTGGGCCTTGGTGTGTTGGCTGGAGGAAGTTGGAGTTTCAAAGTCATATTCGAATTCCCCGCGTAGCTCTGTACCTTAGTAGTGACAACTCGGATAGGTCCCTTAATCTTGCAGACACTCAGTTTGTCACTTGCAGAATGGGCAAGAGCAGTGGCCCCCAACCTTTTTGGCATCAGGGACTGGTTTCATGGAAGACAATTTTTCCACAGACCAGGGTGGGGAGGGTGAGGAGATGGTTTTGGGATGATGCAAGTGCATTATATTTATTGTGCACTTTATTTCTATTATTATGACATTGTAATCGATAATGAAATAATTATACAACTCACCATAATGCAGAATCAGTGGGAGCCCTGAGCTTGTTTTCCTGCAACTAGACAGTCCCCTCTGGTGCTGAGGGGAGACAGTGATTTATTGCAGTCTCTGTGCAGTCAGACCTCTCTGCTAATGGTAATCTGTGTTTGCAGCCGCTCCCCAGCACTGGCATCACCGCCTCAGCTCCACCTCAGAGCATCAGGCATTAGATTCTCATAAGGAGCACGTGACCTAGATCCCTCCCATTCACGGTTTAAGTAGGGCTGGAGCTACGAGAATCTAATGCTGCTGCTGATCTGACAGGAGGCGGAGCTCAGGATGTGAGCGGTGGGGAGCCGCTATAAATACAGGTGAAGCTTCACTCTCTCCCTGGCCACTCACCCCCTGTTGTGTGGCCTGGTTCCTAACAGCCCATGGACCAGTACCAGTCTTCGGCCTGGGGGTTGGGGACCACAAGGCATGAGGATACCTACCTTGTGGGGCAGTGGGCGGTGCACAGTAGGGGCATGATGAATGTTTTCTCCTCCTTTCCCCTTAAGTAGGAGGTTGGACCTGCAGTGGGCTTCAACTTGAGCAGCACAATAGAGTTTCCTGGGGGACTTAATAATGAATTCTGCTGCCTGGGCCTCTTCCCAGACCAATTAATACAGAAGTTTTGAGGGTGGGGCCGGAGTTGAATTTGTTTTCAAAGCTCCTGGGTGATCCCTGAGAGCAGCCAGCGGGAGAACCAGTGGCTGGAGGGCAGAATGCACCAGCTGCCATAGCCATGGCAGGTCTGGCAAGGCCTGGCTGGCCCCTACCTCGACTGTGCCTCCCCCACTCCCTGCTTTCCTCACCGGGCTTCACTGTAACGAAGCCTGCGTGAGAGCCGGCAGTGCAAGCGCAGACCACAGCGGATGGCAGGAGCCCAGCCTCGCCAGCCCAGCGGTGCTGCAGAGGCATAGCTCCCTCAGGACCCGGCGTTGGCTCCGCGTCCTCTGCTTTCCTTTCCTTTCCTTCTGTCTCTCTAACAGTGCAGTAGCTTTCCCCAGTGCCCGTCCCAAATCTTCTCCTCTGTCAGTCGTTGCATATTTATTGAGGAAGGGCCTACTGTGTGTCAGCCACCATAGTAGGCATTAGGAGTTTGGGACGCAAATAAGACACCAGGATCCCCTCCTTTAAGGCACTCATGGGCACACCAGCAAGGGACACAGTGGAGGCTGGGGGAGGGCAGGGCTCATCCATGGGATTTGGCCTCTCTCAGCCTCAGGTGTATCATCTGCAAAGTGGGGCTAATCATACTCCTCTCCCAAGTTTGTTGTGAAAGTCAAAATAAAAGATGGAAGTAAAGAGCTTGCACATAGTAGGTGCTCAGTTATCATAGGAAAGGACAGTGCTCGTGGTGGTCGGTGCTCGTGGTGACTGAGGAGCAAGCAACGCTGATGGGCTTCCCCCTTCATGTCATCTCATGTCGCCACCACCCCATCTCTCTCTCTCTTCTCTTTCCTCTCCTCTTTCCTTTCTCCCCTCTTAGATTCTCCCTTCCCTTTCCTTTAACTAGTGGGAAAGGCCTACTGCCTCAATTCTGCTAACGTTTGTATCAAGCAATTGACAAACATTTACTGAACAGCTGTTACATCCCCGTTGTCAGTTTTAAAATCATGCGACTAGAATTTACTACCCTCAACTTAAGTTTTCTGCACATGCATGTATGTATGCCCCATTTATGCGTCCACAGATCAGCGACCAAGGATCCCGACTGAATTCTCGCTTTGCAGCATGCAGAGCGATGTGTGCTGGGCTTCCCCTCTCTCGGTGCTGCTGCCTGGTGGGACGTCAGTGGTTTTCTTTCCTGGGGCCTGAGCAGCGCCTGGGCTGGCTGAGTTGGAGACTCTCTGAACCTCTTGGCTGCTGGGCCCTGGGGGTGGTGTCCACCTGGGAGGAAAGGAGAGAGGGGGGGTCAGTGAGAAAGTGGAGCCTGGGGGTCTGGAGCACTGACTCAGCTCACTGCCTCCCCTCCAGGCCCCTGCCTCTCTGATCCTGCAGGGAGGGGTTCGGACAGGCCTGGGGCTGGCTCCCATCTGAGGACCCAGCAGAGCATCTCTGACCACAAGGGAGCCCATCCCTGAGCTCAAGGCTGGGGCGTGCCTCCCAGGGTCTCTGTTGGAGTAGAGACTGTTACTTGGGGTGTACCCATGTGGGCCTCACTCCACGTGTCTCCCACAGCCACTGTCCCTCCCCAGCCACCTGCCTTCACTCCCTCCTGGCCTCCCTGACACCACCTGCACCTGGAAGAAAGGCCTCAGTCCTCCTGCAGCCTCCCTCGGGCCCAGGCCAGGCCCAGAGTCCTGCAAAAGAGGAAACGGGCAGCACCCACCCACCAGGAAACCTGCAGCCTGGGTTCCCAGTACTGTCCAGACCAGGCAGAGCTCGTGCCTGTTCAGAGACTCAAACAGCTGGGCCGACAATTGTTCTGCATCAGACGGCCCCAAAGCTGGCCACTCACTCCTGAACTGCTGGCCGACGGATAGAACTTTGCTCTGTTAACTGCTAACCCTTCAGTAAAATACTCCCCCACCTTACTTACTCCCTAGTTAAATTGGAGGGCCACAAAAGCAAATACAGTAACCCTGGGAAAGGACGACATGCCAGGCCTTGGGAGTTAGATTATCAGTGGGAGACTCCCAGATGAATCCGTCCCGAAATGATAAAGCCCCTTGTGCTGGCTGCATGGACAGGCACAACTAAGAAGTGACCCAGCGCACAGTTCAGGCTCTTTTAACCTCTCAGCAAGGGCGCTCTGAGTTCTTCAATCACAAAAAGTTACCTTTTTGATAAGAACGTAGGGAGTTTTATTTTGTTAATAGCTGAAGTCACACAGCTCCCTTTTTAAAAAATACACGTTGAAAATAATCATCTTCAGGTAAAACCACAGAAGCGTGAGGGAATCTATAGCTCTGATTTTTAGGACACAGGACACAGATTTTTAGGACAATTCAGGGCAAAGTTGCCATACTCATAGGGGGTCATAAAAAACATGCAAGGCTGAGCGTGGTGGCTCATGCTTATAATCCCAGCACTTTGGGAGGTCGAGGTAGGAGGATTCCTTGAGGCCAGGAGTTTGAGACCATCCTGGGCAAAATGAGACCCCATCTCTACAAAAAATAGAACAATTAGCCAGGCATGGTAGTGCACACCTCTAGTCCTAGCTACTCAGGAGGCTGAGGCAGAAGGGTTGTTTGAGCCCAGGAGTTTGAGGTTGCAGTGAACTATGATGACACCATGGCACTCTAGCCTAGGCAACAGAGTGAAATCCCGTCTCCAAACAAACAAACAAACAAAAAAACATGCAGATGGCTTGCTTGTGTTGGCAAGACTCCTAAGCTACCATACTGGGGGAACCAACACCCTCTTGATCACCCCAAGCCCCCAGAAGTCCAGCTCCCATCCCAGTTACTGTGTCTTCCATACCTCCATACCTACCCACTCCCTGAAACTTCTGTGACTTTGGTCCAATGGTCTTTTCCTTCCTAATTTTCTTCCCAACTTTGATTATCACCTGCATACTTTTCTGTTTAGCCTAGATCTCCTCCCGCCTAGGCAGCAGTAGTTAGCTTGCTCACCACTGAACATCCAGTGCTTAGCTCAGAGCCTGGCAAACAGTAGGTGCTCAATGTAGTTAGCTGCTGAAGGAGTGAGCTGAATGGCTTCAGCTCTGCGTCCCAATTCTACTTTTCTGTGGCGGTTCTGCTTCCCCAGGCACCCCGGTTTCAGTTCCTCCTGACTTTGTTCCCCATCAGAGACAGGGTAAACGTTGGGAGAAGCCCAGAGAATGGGCAGGCAACTCTCCTACCTATGTCCTGCTATCATGATACCTCCCTGTCTCAAAGGGCTATTGTGTGGATTAAATGGGATTGCATCTTTCATATTAGTACTCGAAGGACATTAGAGGAATGTATTTGTTTATTATTTCTGCACATCTCTCAGACCTTAGATCTCAGCCGCGGCCTTGCTCACTGAGAGTATAGGATCCTCCAGGCCTTCCTCACATACTAAGGAAGGGTGCAGAATCCAGGTGAAATCACAGACCCACTGGTGTCTGTCACCACTGCTCATTCAGTATTAGGATCCAGGCTAGGCTACTGTGGCAGAACAACCTCAGTGTAGAATGGCTTGGACAAAGGAGGAGTTTATTTGCCTGTAGGTCAGTGATCCAGAGCTTTTAGGGCGACTCTACCATTCTCCTTACACAAATTCCATCTCTGGCTCTTTAGTTCTTGTAATCTCCCAGCCGATAGGAAGCAGGGAAAGGGAAACAGGGGAGCAGTCACCCAATCAAGAGAATGGAAATCAGATCCTCTTACATCTCATTGGCCATTTAGTCACATGACCATCTAGCTGCAAGGGAGGCTGCGAAATGTAGTATTTAGCTGGGAAACCATGTTCCTACCTAAAACTCTTATTATGAAAGAAAGAAGGATGGATATTTAGGAATGGTCAGCAGGTTCTGCCACTGCGAACCCTGGTGAGATGAGAGTCTGTGCTGTTGCAGCTGCTCCCAATATCCTGGGTGGGGGCAGTGCTGAAGCTCCCCTGGCCTCTTGCACACTGTTTATGCCATTAACCTCTCACAGGCCTAGTCTACACTCCAGTGAAACCTGGAATTGCAAAAAGGGAAGAGGAAAAGTCAGTTTTCAAATAGTAATCACACAAACAGAGTGCATTATGGAAAATCCACAGGCATGTGTGAGGAGCTGATCACCAGGTCTATACTGGTCTAGGAAGTGATTGTTACCAGTTTGCCCATGAGAAAAGCACAGAGATGAAGGGTGAGCATTTAGACACCGTTATAGCTATTTGATGGAATAATTTTCTATTAGCTGAATATAATAGTAAAAAATTGGAGCTTGTATTTTACATGCCTTTTAAATTTTTATTTATTGTATTGTATTTATTTGTATTGTATTTTACGCAAGTACTGGTCCATGACAGATTTAAAAAACTGTTTCTTCTTCACGGATAGTTTGAGCAGTGCTGGTCTAAGCCCCAGGAATTCTGTTAACTTTCACATGTTATTTCATTTGGCCCCGAGAGAGGTATGTATTACTACCCTCATTTTGTGGATGAGAAAATATAGAGGCTCAGAGGGCTTCAGGGATAAGTCCCATAGCTAGAGATGGCAGAGCCAATCTGTGCAGTCCTTCCAGCTCAAGGCCAGAGCCCTCGCAGAGCTCACACTGGGCCCAAAGGACTGGCTTTGGGCTCATTGGGACCCAGGCTGCCCACGCAGTTGCAGCCAGACCCAGTGCTTTCTGGAACACACCCTGAGAGCACGGAGGCAGCGCCAGCACAGACACAAGTGCACGAGTGACGGTTACCATAGAAGGCTGCCTGTCATGCACATGTAGAACCCCTTAGAGAACAGGAGCTGCGGCTGAGGACAGTGAGCAGGCGCACTTGGCTCTGGGAAGTGGACACAGAACGCCACTTGGCCTCTGGCCTTGGCTGCTCCAACAGAGCGGAGGGAAGCACAGTTCGAGACCACCAGGGGAGTAATGAGAAGCAGGCTGCAGTGCACACCTGCAGGTGGCCACGGCCCTTCCCCTGCCAGCCCGATCGTTTCGCTCTGGGAATCTCACCCCGGCCCGGGAGGGTGTGAGGCTGGTGTGGCCACCTTGCATCCCCAACAGAGGAGCCGTCTGAGACAGGCATGAAGCCAGAGGAAGTGGAGCTGAGAGCTGGAAAAAGGGATACTGGGCCTTGATGCTGCCATTTCAGATCCTAGATCCAGGGTGAGGTGAAGCGAGTAAATGAGTGATGTGAGATGTGGCCACTGAAGTCTTCTTGTGCTGGGTTTTCTGTCATTTACAACCCAGAGTGTTCAGACTGATACCCAATCCCCACACGTCCCTGGTCTCCTTCCTAGTCTGGCAGTCTGTCCAAACTGGGCAAGTAAAGGGACATGTGGCCAGTCTGATAGGCCGCTGGGATTTGGGAGTGCGGATCCTCTTCAGGCCTCACTTCCAGGGTTCCCCCAAGCACTTCCCAGAGGCTCTAGCGCGTGGGCTCCGTTCATCACAGGACACCCCTTATGCCCACACGGAGCCCCTTCTGGAGCAGTTTTGACCTGCCCACCTTACTCTCCCCTCGTCCCCAAGAAGGCAAGTGTCGAAACACTTGTACCACAGATGGGGAAACTGAGGCTGAGGGAATCCAAGGTCCTAGCCCAGCTCAAAGGCAGGACAGTGCTCCTCTGACCATGGCCCTGCAGGCTCTGTGTCTCTGTGATGTTCCAGCAGCTCCTGCTACGAGTGGACCCCCTTCCCCACCAATTCATGCCCCACACAAGCTGATCTCACCAGGAACCACCCTGCTGACAGTCTTTCAATGGCTTCCCGTTGCCCTTAAGGTGTAGCCCAAATTCTTTAACATGCCTTATAACCCCCCTACTTATGACTTATCAGCTTTCCATCATTCTGGAAGCTTCTTATTTACCCCAGGCTCTCTGTCCCAGCTGCATGTAACTACTTTTAGTCTCCCAAGTGTGTCTGGCCTTATCCGGCCTACAGCTGGACATGAACATGTTCCTTCCACCTGTCCCTTCCCCCAGCATCTCCCTTTCCTTTTGAGCCTCCCAGCCTGGGTCCATCGCCCCTCGTCTGGGCTCCCTTAAGCCCCTTCCCCAGAGGGTCACCTGAGCCCCAGGCTCTTGTGTATACCTGCCCCCATGGACTGTCTCCACCTGTCCACCTGGAGGCTTCACAGGCACCTTAAGCCCAGGTCCCAGATGGGATCATCACTCCCCTTCCTGCCTGAGTCTGTTGTCCCCCCGGATCCCTGTGAGTGACCCCACCATCTTCTGAACAGCAGCCTGAGCCCCAAATCTGGGAGCGGTTCCTCTCTTCCCTCTTCCCTGCCCCACACCCGCTCAACCACCCAGTCTCCTACAATCCCTGTTGCCATCACCTCGGTTCCCGCCACCACTACCTGGCACCAGAATTAGCAGCCTCCTGAGCCACCCTCCTGCTAGTGCAGTCTCGTCCTCCCACCCAGTCTTCACGCTGCAGCTACAGCTTAGCTCTAAAGTATTGATCCAATCAGGTTCTTCCTCTGTAAAACCCTTCAGTGGCTCCCCACTGACCTGCTCCTGCCTGCTTCCCCCACTTTCTCTCTTACTGGCTTGTGTACGGAATTCCTTGTGGGTCTTTAAAGCCATGCCAAGTTCCTTCTAGCACCTTCCTGATTCATCCTGTGCTTTCCCCCTAAGTACTTCCCCAGCGTATCTGGTGAAGCTCTAGGATTTAGCTCTCCACGCTGTCTCCTTCAGGAAGCCTTGCCTGGGCACCCAAGGGTGGGTAGATCGCCCTGTGCTCCCCGCTCACTGCGACCGGGGAGGCACGCGAATCGCATGTTTCCTTGTCTCTTACTTTAAACAGGGAGCTCCTTAAGGGCTGGGGCTGGATCTTGCTGGTGTGATTCCGGCTTCTAGCCCAGGGTCTCATTCACAGACGCGCCCCACAAATGCTTTGTTGAATGAATGAATGAGGGTTGGATGACTCACCCTAACACCTGGGTTCCTGAACTGTGCGGCCACCTGAGGGTGCTGTGGAAAGAGGTTTGGGGACCTCCGCCCTAGCCCTTCACTGCCTCTTTGCAGTCCAGGGCTGAGGACGGGGCGGAGGCAGCGGGACCCTGTGCAGGCAGAGCTCTCGGTCAGAGGACGAGGGGCAGACCCAGGCCGAGGGAAGGTGAGCACTTGGCAGCGGGAAGCCGTGGGTCAAGGAAGGACTCACAGGTAAAGAGCAGCCTGGGGATGCTGGGTACAGGGAAACTGAGGTACTGGGGGGCCCAGCCAGGCACCCTCAGGGGCCACAAAGCAGGAGCTTCCTTTCTCGGACATGAGCACAAGGCAGAGCTTCGGTAGGAAGAAAGAGGCCCCGGAAAGTGGGCGCGAGGCCAGTGCAGGCTCCTCTGGGAAGCTGATGTGGTCCTTGTCATTCTCTGTCTGGGAGCCAGACGGGTCCCCACGCCTGGCTGGAGCACCCCTGCCCTGGAGGTGAGAGCTCTGTCACCAGCCCTGCAGGTCAGCACGTCCGGGAGCCAGGTGGCCCATTCCGGGCAGATTGGCAACTGCTTGTCCACCTTCCCCCAGGCCCATTTCTCAGGACTTGCTGGGCCACAGCACGTCCCCAGCTCCCCCACTGAGAGCTCTGGGACAGCGATTAGGGAGGCCGTGAAGCACACACACACTGGTGTCCCTCCGCAATGTCGAGTCTATACAATATCATTTTGCCAAGCCACAGCCAGTGCCGCAGGAACTACGGCCCTTCTTTACAGGTGAGGAAATGTGGCTCGTCTATACCATGCATCTGGGGTCTGACCCACTGTGTGCGCTCGTTCCACTGCCCACTGCTGCCTCCTCTTGCTCCAAACTTCCCAGAAATTAGGGACTCAACAAAATCTGGGGCTGTCCCTTTCCTTTCGTTAGGCTCTTAGAACTCCACAACCCACCCTCCGTGGCTTTTGCCAGAACACAGGTCCTGTCCAGCTTGTCCCGTGTCTGTCCGTGTGCTGGGCACGGGAAGCTGCCCGAAGCATTTGGAAACTCAACCTGCTTTCCTCTTCTCGTGGCCCCAGAGAGAAGGAGGAGGAAGGACAGCCAGCCAGCCGTGGTCGAAGCCCTGGCGGAGGCCACTGACTCTAGTTCTATCTTCATCCTACGGCTCATCATAGCTGTGGTCCCTCCCCTACCACCGCAGAAGAGAGAGCGGTTTCCCTGGAGATGCCAGGCTGTCCTTGTCTTCAAAGGCCACCCGTTTACTCAGAGCAGCAGGAGCCTGCGCTGTCAGGATTCCCTAATGTGAGAGCCAGACCTCCTCTTTCCCAGGAAGGAAGGACACACCCCATGCTTAGCTCCAGTCCTCGTTTTCAAGAGGAGGTTTCAACTCTTAATTAGCTTACTGGCTGTGTCACCTTGGGCAGGTGACTCAACCTCTCTGAGCCTTAGTTTGCATAGTTGTAAAGTAAATATGGTATAACTTAATTCACGAGGCCCTGTGAGGGTTCAAAGAAGTCATGTATGGAAAGCACTGCTATATCCTGGCACTTAGTAGGTGCTCACTTAATGTCAGTTCTCATTGTAATTGTTTCTGGCTTTGTTCCCCCTGCCCACCTCTGGATGTTTCCATGCTCCTGGCACAGGCCGGGTTGGCTCTTCCCTTGGCATCTCTCTCCTTTCCCTTTTTAAGGGCATATTTCTGCTGCTCCTGGCTGCACAGTCAGCTCCAGTTCAGACCCTCCTGGAGTCCTGAGAGGCTGCCAGCAATCACAGCCCCAACCAACCCGAGCCCTCCAGTAACATTCCTGTTAACTGTAGTCAGGGATCTGCCCGGGGCTGGGTGTGTCCAGGCCTGGGCCAGGGAGGGAGGGGTGGAGGGAGGGGAGCTGCCGCTGCTCCTTTGCCAGCCAGTCACAGAAGGGTAAGGCCAGGGCACAGGCCTGTCCAGGCCATGAACAGGAACCAGGTGGGTTTTGCCAGGCCCAGATGGGGTGGGACGTGGGGAGGCCCATGTCTGGGCATTACAAGGCCCATGGTGGAATGAAAAGGGTGTTGGGGGAACCCACTTCTGATTTGCCAGGCTGCTGAGTCCAGAGGCCTTCAGCTGGGTTTCGGATTGCTTTGGGGCAAGGCAATCAGCTGACTCACGCAATGATGTATCAACAATTGCTTAGTCACCACCCGTCTCTCTGTTTGGGTACCTGATAAGCTGCTATAACAAAGAGACCCCACAGACAATAGTGTAACAAAAGGTAGGACTTTAATTCTCTCCTACATAACAGTCTGGCTGCTCCAGACTGGATGGCTTTGCCTCATGCTGTCATTCTGGAGCACAGTTTTCTTCCATCCTGTGGTTCTACCATCTCCAAAGATGGATGATCTAAACAGGGCTGGCCAGAATTCAGGGGCTGTCAGAGCCTGCACAGGGAAAAATGACATCTCGATTTCCACCAAGGTCTACCTGAAAATCAGCATTTCCCTTCATGATGCCAGCAGGCCTCCACAAGCACAGGAGTGTGGGTAGTACCTGCTATCTTGTCTCCGAGAGAAATCACCGACATTTTCTTATCATATTTATTGTTGCAGATATTGTGAAATATCATTGATGCTCACCATTATTTGGAAAGCAGGGTGGTTATTAGATCCTTTGCTAGATTGTTCTTTAATGTATTAGTAAGGAAGCATATATTTTTATTATTAGATCATAATTCTTTAATATTTTTATATATCAATATAGTTATTTTCCTTTGTAATCTTATTATTTTACTCCATGAATTTAAGAATAGTATTCTGAGGGGAGTGTGCAGGCTTCACCACACAGCCAAGGGGGCCCAGGCACACAAAAGCCCAGAAGCCCCGCCCCTGTGTGACTCCTTGGTTGAAGCTGGGCTAGACATGCCAACGTTCTAGAAAAGGAGAAGGGTACAGTGCAGGGCAAACAAATTTCTTTCATGCAAGGGATATGGAACTTGAGTGCTTCACTTTTGTCACCTTCTACCGCCAGAACATAGTCACATGGCAAGGGAGGCCGGGAAATTTGCTCTTTGCCTAGTCAAGAACGTGCTCAGCAAGACTCTGTTGTTATAGAAGAAAGGGGAAAGGGCTTGGGGACCCACCTAGCAGTGTGCCACAGTCTCCAACAATCCCACCTCCCCACCAGGCCTGAGACCCTGCGAGCCCACCCTCTTTTTACTCTCCCTCCTGCACCTTAGGGCTTCGCCTCTCACCCAGCTCTGACTCCCCGACCCAGCCCTTGGCAGTCTTCCTGCACCCTCAGCTCCCTGTCCTCTCCCACCTTGTGCGAGGGCCCAGGCCTCGTCCCCTTTCCTGCTACTGCTCCAGGACGCTCTGTCTCAGGCCGCGCCTCCCCTGGGCCCCGGCCCAGCCGTCTCACCCGCTGGCCCACTGCGCCAGCAAGGCTCCTTTCTCTCCTGCGTCATCAATGCCCTCTCTGTTCAATCACTCCCATCAATGCGCCCACATGCTGCCGCTTCCCTGCTATCAGGAGCCACCTCCTGCCCTCCCTTCCCTCAGCAGCTCTTGTCCCTTTTCTCTGTGCCCTTTGGCAGCAAGGCGCCAGCACAGCGTCATCTTCCTCGCTGTCTCCAGTGCTTCTCCTGTCCTCTCTCAGGCCCACGCAGGCCAGCTTCCACCCACACGGCTCCACAGAAGCGTCTACCGACAAGCTCAGCAAAGCTCTTCTTGTTGTGCATCCAAAGGTCCCTTGTCCCTTCTCACCTGACCCACCAGGAACAGTGGACCCAGAGGAGCACTGCCGCCTCGAGACACGGCGTTCCCTGGCTGACAGCACAGCACGCTCTCCTGGCTTCCCTCTGACGGCGACAGCTGCTCCTTCGCGGTGTCATCTCCCTGACCTCGCTAAGCACAGGCAAGCCCCAGACCTTGGACCTCAAGCTTAGCACGTCCAAACCCACAATCCCGATCATCCTGATCTCACCCTCCCCAGGCACTCCCTTCGTTCCAGCGCTCCGGCCAGGAGCCTCCGAGCTGTCACTGCTCCATTCTTTCCCTCACGCCCCATGTCCCGCCATCTTTGTCTTCAAGGTCACCCAGGAATGGACCACTTCTCCCCCTCCATAGCCACCGGCCTTGTCTACACTGCAATCATCTCCCATCTGGATTCTTGAAATGGTCTCTAACTGGGCTCCCTGAGCCCGTTCTGGTCTTCTGCGGTTTATTCTCAACTTGGCAGCTGGAGGGATCCTTTCACAGTGGAAGTCTGTCGGGTTGCTCTGCTCACCAGCCTCCCATGGCTCAGTTCCCACCATCTCGGAGTCAAGTCAAGTCCAGTCCTCCCCACGAGCCTGCAAAGCCCGCGTCGTCTGGCCCCTGTCACTTGGCTGACCTCTCTCCTCCCATGCAATGTCCCTTCTCGCGGCTCCTCCTGCTCACCAGGCAGCCCCTGCCCCGGCACTCACAGTTCCTCCCGCCTTCTCTTCTGCAGACGGCCACGGGCCCTGCCTCACCTTGTCGGGGCATGGTTCAAATTGCCACTCTCCACGCGGCTCCCACACACCCCACTCCACCCAGCAGACCCGAGCCTCCTTTCCTGCTTCCTTTTTCTCCTTAGCACTTACCACCGTCTGTCAGGCCACTACTATCTTATTTATTTTGTTATGGTTTATTTATCCTCCATAGTGTCCAGGCTGCTTGGGAGCAGGGGTATGTGCTGTTCTGTTCACTTCTGGTTCCTGCTACTTAGAACAGTACTCAGCAAGCATTTGTTGAATGTACGAATTGACCATTCTCTTCTGCAGCCCCATTTAGGTCCTAGAGGAAGGTTTCTTTGTTTTTTGTTTTTTTTCTTTCCCCTCTGCACCCTGGAAACTTTCCCCCAATACTTCAGGCTAAGGCTGGGAACCCATGAGCAAGGGCTGGTGGAGGCCAGGGGCACAGAACAGTGAAGGTGGGAATGTGCACATTCACCTTGCATGAGTTTGTCCAGTGCCTTCTATGGGCCACCCTAGACACAAAGATGACTGTCAGAGCTTCAGAGAAGCTGACACTATGGTAGACACAAATGGGCACACCAGTGGTTACACTGTCATGCTTTCACAGTCCTGCATGGAGGCGTGAGCCTGGTGATGACAGTCTCCACCCATCAGAGTCATCAGGGAACACCCAAGTAGAGCACAGGTCAAGAGCGGGATTTGGGGCAATCCCGCTATTTCTTGTCTCTGAGTCTCACGCTCTACATCTGTAAAATGGGACAATATTTAACCAAGCTTCACTGGGCTGCAGTGGGGATAGCTTGAGACCAGAGATGTATTTGCCATGAAGCCGACCAAGCATCGAGGCCCCTCGCTTGCTCAGGCTCCTTCCTAGCTATGTACTCACAAGGTCATTTTTGTTTTAAAACTATAGAAATAAAATCAGATAGGCTTGTAATCTTCTTTAAAAAGAAGACCTCCTAAATTGTATAAGTATCTGGCCCCACAAAGCCTGAATGTGCCCTGCATGGACAGACATGTGCCAAGTGCTCAGCACAGATCCCAGCATGAAGCAATGACTTGACAACGAGTGTCGTGCAAAACGGGCTTCACAGGGAAGGTGTCATTGCAGCCGGGTCTCTTTGGACGAGGACAGGCTTACTAGGTTCCAGATAGGGCAGTAGGAGCACAAACATCCCCCAGATTTTGCAGGGTGTCTCCATGAGCTTCACTCGAGGCCGCAGAGGATGTTTCTGGTAGTATAAGACCTACCATTTGTTGAGCACTTGTGACGACATGCTGCTCTAAATGCTTTTCCTGCATTGATGAACTAGACCTAAGTGTGTGCTCAGGGCCTCAGCTCCACAGGGCATAGCTGGGATCTGCCTCCTGTGTGTGACTCTTGGCAGTCCCTTTTGGGGACAATGTCTCCTGCTTTTCCTCGGTGCCCCCCGGTTGGATCGTTCCCCTGTGGTCCCACTTCCCCAGGGCCCTAATTCACTCTCCTGCTCCAGCCCAGGGGGCTGGGGCTCCGCAGCGGCCCGTATCCTAGGCACCCGCCCCACGGGTCACACGCAAGGAAGGAGTGGGCTCCGCCTGCTCTGCTGCCCCCGCTGGCAGCGGCTGCCGCAGCCTGCTCGTGGAAGGCGGGCGAGGCAATTACCCGGAAAACGCAGGCGAAACACCCACAGAGCCACAGGGCGTTCTTTTTTAAAATAAAGGCTCGGATGTGACAGCGTGGTGGCAGGATTCTTCTCCAGTCTCATTCCCCAGCTCCCATAACAACCCAGCCCCAGAGAACCTGTCCCTGAGCAGCTCAGAGCATCAGTCTGCACCATCTGAAAAGGAGCTGGGGCGCACAGCGTGTGCAAAGTGAAAGCAGCCAGCGTCCCCCAGGCCCTTGGCTTCTCCCTCTTCCCCTCTTAAATCTGCGCGACACTCAGAACTCTCTCTGCTCCTGGAAAAACCGGAGGTAACTGCCCAATCCCTGGGTACTTCCAAAGCCATAATTGTTCAAATAAGTCTGACAATTGCCTTACACGCTTGCTTAGGGCATTTTACAGATGTTATGCACTAGGCTACATGTTGGAAAAAACATGTTTTCCCTCATTTCCTGCACCCTGACCCCACAGGGACCCAGCTGAGTGGAGCTGAGAACACAAAAAAATTGGAAATGGCCAGAAGTCCTTGCATTTGGACAGCGCCCTGCAACTGAGAACATGCCATTGACCCACAAATCCTATTTTGTAGGTGAGACCTTGTAGGGGTTGAAAGAGATTCATGACTTCTCAAACTCGCTGGACTGATGAGTGGCAGAGCTAAGACTGAAACTTGGGGCTCCTGGCCTGGATCCAGCCCCCTCCTACAGAGCAGTGTGCATGGAGACAGTCCCGGAGGGAAAGCAGAGGCCGTGAGGTGGCACAGACAGACAATTGCTGGGTTTAGTGTAGGGATTTGCTGTGGATTGGGGTTATTGCATAGTCCATTTTTAGAACGAAGCCATAGGTTCTATACGATCCAACAGATGACTGTAGGCCTGGGAGTGGGGGGAGTCCAGACCCCAGAAAGGGTCTCATCCAGAAGGACCCAGAGCCTGATGTCTCATAGCTGCAGCTGTGTTATGTTTGGCCCCAAAGTATCCTTTAGAAAATGAATTATTTTTGCTAACATTTAAAAATTAGGAGAAAAAAATAAGAAAATAAACCACCCCATAATATGCTGAAAAAAATAAATAAATAAAAATTAGGAGAATTTACATAAGAATTGGTATTTCTGGCATCTCTTAAAAATGTGAACACTGGGTAGTTCCAGGCCTGCTGTCCCTCGTGCTGGGCAGTGCTGCTGCCCCTAGAAGGAGTATTTGCTCTGCAGGGCACTAGCCGGTGGCCATTCCCCACTGTCTGTCTGGCCTCTGTGATGTCACCTTTCTGGCGCCTGTAGGCATTGGAGCTCTCAACTGTTGCCACAGGAACAGGAGTTCTTAACATTTTGAAGGTCGTGGATAGAATTCAAGGGGTCCAAGAACTTGTGTGGGTAAAACATGACATATTTTTTTCACTGACCTCTACCTAAAACTGAGCATTTCTTCCATTATGAGTGTGGGCAGCAACCGCAGTAGTAATAAGAACTGTCACTTTGTCACCAGAAGAAATCACAGACATTTTCGTATCACATTCAAGTGTTGCAAATATGTCCACATGCTGTCTATGCTCATCACCACTCTGAGATCATGGCCCACTGCTAGAGCTTGTTCTTTAATGCATTTGACAAGAAGCACGTGTATTAGAAATATGGGTTCTAAAATTATCTTGAGAACTGTTTTTCAGTATATTAATAGTTGTTTTCTTTGGTACTCCTAGGTATTTTATGTCTTTATTCTGATGAACGGTCACAGGCTTCACGAGCCTGCCAAAGAGGTCTGAAGCACAAAATTGGACTCACATCTTCAAAATATACTTGTCAGAGCCCCTGGGAAGGGGAGGCAGTTCTAGAACCTTTCGGAGAAGGGAGGCAGGAGAGGAGCTACACTCCCCCACCCAGCCCTCCCCATGGCATGAGGCTGGGCTCCAGGCCCAGGGCATGGGGCCCTCTGATGTCTCCTAGAGCCCAGAGACCACTCAGCCCTGTGAAAGGGACCTCTGGGCAGAGGCTGTGCAGTGCTTCTGCATTCAGTGGCCTGAGTCCCCGGCCTCTTCCTGCCTTTCCCTCCTCTCCAAAGCAACCGAGTGTGAACGCAGAGGGAGAAATCTCGGCTCCCGGGCCCTAGCCACGGTGCTGGTGGTGCTGGCGCAGTCCCCATCTCTCACTGACGGAGGCCCACGGAGCGCTGACTCATCACCGGACTCTCCTGCCCAGCCTGGTGTGCGCCCACGGCATGCCCTCCTTCTAGCTTCTCCACTGCTTCCTCCCAGGCTCTTCCCAGGCGCCTGCAAACCCACGCGCGTCTCCCCATGTCCTCACTGCCCCCCTCCCGGCAACCATCCTCTTCTTTCCCTGCCAAATCCGGAAATGTGTGGTCTCTTTGCATTTCCTCCTGAATCCCTGAGGCACCCACTCAGCCTCTACCTCATCCTCCGCCTCCCTTGCAGTTTGCTGAAATCGTCCTGCTGAGGGTCACGGAGCTGGCCTGCCCAGCCGGACAGGTGGCCCTGGGCCTCCTACCTCCTACATCCCTGAGGCTCTGAGGCCAGCCTGGGCCGCCTCTCCGCGTGGATGCATGGACGGCCCCTCCCCGGTTTCCATGACACTACACTTTCCCAGGTTTCTGACAGCTGGCTTCTTCCTTGCCAGCATGCCTTCTCCCAGCTCCCTCTCGCTGCTGTGGGTGTGCCCCAGGCGCTGCCCTCAGCTTTCCCTCCACTAGTGCGTGCCCACCAGCTTCCCTGTGGGGGCGGGGGCTCATCCTCCTGGTGGCCTCGTACCACTCCCACCGCCACTGTCTCTCTCTAGCCTGGGCCATCCACTGTCCCACGCCCACATTGCCAGGGTTTCCAGAGCCGCGTCCCACCCCCAGCCTGAGCTACTCCAGGTCTGTGAGGCAATCTGGTGTATGGCTGAGAGGAAAGGAATCTGCAAACTCACTGGCCCTGCTGCTGCGACCTGGGGCAAGTTCATTTGTTTGATCATCCATTTATTTAGCAAATGTTAGCTGAGCCTGGACTCTATGCCAGACTCTGTCCTGCACTGAAAATACAAATGGAAACACAAAGTGGCTGCCCACACGCGGGTGTTTCGTTAGAGGCATCCATCAAATCTCTATCCAAACAAATGTTAGATTGTGACTGTGATAGCGAGGCGTGGACAGGGACACGATGCCGCGAGGACCCATCCCAGATGGTCTGATCAGGGCGGTCAGGGACGCCTTCCCGGAGGACGCAAGCTTTGAGCTCAGATCTGAAGAATGAGCAGAGTCACAAGGTGTGACAGGCCGAATCAGATCCCCCAAGTGTGTCTGCTCCCTGATCCCCAGAACCTGCGACTGTGCTACCTGGCGTGGCAAAAAGATATGATCCAGTTGAGGATCTGGAGCTGGGCGATTGTCCTGGGTTGTCTGGGTGAGCCCAGTGGAGTCACAGGGTCCTCAGGAGAAGGAGGCAGGAGAGTGGGAGTCAGAGGAGGGGTGTGGACAGGGCGGTTGAGGGCAAATGGTGTCATTGCTGGGAGGGGCCACAAGCCAAGGAAGCCTCTAGACAGGAACAGGCAAGGAAATGGATTCTCCCCTAGAGCAGCAGAAGGAAACGCTGCTGCCATGCCAACCCATTTTGGACTTCTGACCTCTAGACCTGTTAGGTAATAAATCTGTGTTACTTTAAGCCACTAAGTTTACGATCACTTGTTACAACAGCCATGGGGAACTAATGCACTGGGAGAAGAATGGAAAAGCATGTGCCAAGGCTGGACTGAGAGATATGTACCTGCGATCCAAAGAAGGATGGTACGGCTGGAGTGCACGCACTCGTGTGTGTGTGTGTGTGCGCGCGCGTGCGTGCAGGGGGCACGAGTGGTGAGGCTGGACAGATAGGGGGGCTGGGCCCAGACCATGGGAGTAACTTTATTTTTATGCCATGAGCAATGGGAAACCATCAGCCAGTTCCAAGCAGCTATTCATTTATTTACGCTATTAATCCCGCTAAGCCTCGGATGCCTCACTGGTAAAATGATGACTTCACAGGGTTATTGAGAAAATTGAATGAGATAACATAATGAGCATAGCTCTTAATAAGTGCTCATTTAATGGTAAGTCCTATCACGATCCCGTGGTTTCCCAACTGGGCTCTGCAGAATGCTGGGGGTTCTCCGAGGCTCCTCTGCAGCTGCCGAGGAGGGGAGGGAAGGGGGAGCAAGGGGTGCAGCTCTGCCCTCAATGAGAGCAGCTGGACGTGGACTCGTTAGCGCATTGGACTTGGCATTTGTTTAAGATCGTGTGTGCATAAAAGGCTCCTCAACTATGATGTAGTTTGAAAACCACTTCTCTTGCCAGCCTCTGCTACTTCCGGTAAAGAATGCCTGGCCTGGAGGCACCACCAGGATACAGGAACGGGCTGGGGAACCACCCGCACCTCCCTCCTTTGTGGCCCAGTGGTCTGGGCCTGGGGTCAGAGAGGGGGTTTCCCAGCATGGAGTCCACTTTCCTTCTTGTCACCTGTGTGATTGGCTTATATTTTTCCTCGCACTTTCCCTGTTCGGTGTCAGTCTGCCTTACGGGATGCTGTCCGTGGGGGCAGGAACCGCATGTTTTGTTCTCCGCCGTGTCCTCAGGGCTGCCCTGTGCCTGGTACACGGTAATAACAGGAAACACTTGGCGAAGGCTCGCCCCGTCCCAGGCTCTGTTCCACATCCTTCACGCGCGTTCCCATGTTTCATACTGAATCCTGACTCACAGCATCGGCTCTCAGGATGTATTGAACTAAAGGCTTCACGTCACTTGTGCACCTGGGTGAGTTTCTTAACCTCTTTGAAGCCCAGCGTCCTCATCCGTGAGACGGCACTAGCAACACCGGCAACACCTCCGAAGGTGAAGGTGGGGGTGAAGTGGTGTGGTGACGTCCACAGCGTTCCTGTCCCAGGGCTGGCTGCCACAGGCGTTCAGGAAGGGAGAGCCACCATTATTACCTCACTGTGCTGGCTGCCAGGTCACTCTGGTTCCAGCGCCCTGTCTTGACAGGGTCACTGCAGGAACCCCTGGGCTGTGATGGATTCCTTCCCTGCATAATCTCTTTCTCCCACACTCTGCTCCTTCCCTTTCTCCCTGGGGCCCAGACCAGCACATCTGCCCTTCAGCTCTGGCTCCCTCCATCCGGGTCAGCCCTGCAGGCCGCCACCTGTGCTCCCACCTGCAGCCCTCTCAGGGCCAGGGAGGCTCCTGCAGCCCAAAGCATCGGTGCTCCTTGGGATCAGACTGCAGGATCTTGAGGACGTGTGTAAACCTGCACCTGCCCAACCACTCCCACACTGCCACTGCCACCCCAGCAGGCCTCCCGCCTCCTGCTCGCAGCCGAGCTCAGCTCTCTGACTACCAGTAGCCTCGTGATCTCTATGAGCCTACGGTCCCTCCATGTCCCTGCTTTGTTGTAATTACCTATTTACTTGTTATGTTGCCTGTTGGCTCCTTGGGGGCACAGCCTCTGTTTCCACCACCAAGGGACCAAGCACTGTGCCTGGCACACGGAGGTGTTTCATAAGCACATGTTCAATCGAGCTGAACTACTGCAGGGGCTCAGCTGGTCTCCCAGCCTCTCCACTCTCCACACCCCACCTGCGCTTCCTGATAACAAAGCAGTGGCTGACATTTGTTGTATGCCCGTCACGCACCTGGCACTAAGTTGAGCGTGTTACGTGTATTATCTGTGTTCACTCCTCATGACGCACACGCTGTGCAGCGTCGGCTCCTGGCAGGCTGCCCCACCACGTCCCTGCACCAGCTGGGCGTGTCCCAGCTTTGCCACAAACACAACTTGCTGGTCTCACCTGCTCCTCTTACACACACACTAGGTATTTATGCTCAGATTGAGAAAAAAGACAAGAAGGAAATATTCCAAGAGACTTTGATTCTGAGAGATCTTAATATTCTTTTTTATGCTCTGCAATCTTTTCCGAAATTTAAAAATAAGCAATTATCACTTTTTCAATTTAAAAAAACAGCTGATGATAACAATGTTGTTAAAATGCAAAATTAACACCACAAGCTATAGAGGCTAAGAGGAAGAAAAGATGAACTCAAGGGTACCTAGGGCAAAGGAGAAAAGCTTCCAAAAAGAATAAGACTATAATTTATGGTTCTTCAACAAATTAATCATAGATATAACCAAAAATATATCCTAGAACTAACACCATAGTAACTTGAAATCACCACAATTATTCAAAAGAGTAAAATTATTTCTACAAAATATATCTACCACATTGATTATATAAGGGCCTATAATGAACTTTTAAGTATTTGTATCACACATTAAAACACACACACAACTTTTATAACATACCATGGCATAGCTGATTGACTACAATAAACATTAATTGACAAGTTTCACTCATCTTCCACTTTGGAAGTGGTGTGATGCTTGACCTAACACCATCCTTTTCTCTGAGCAAGAGGGATGTTCAAAATCCCTTCTTGGGGCTCAGTGCCGAGCTAACTGAGGATGAAGGGTGCGATTTAGGTGTCTGGTTGTCGATAATAACGATGCTGTTTCTTTGACTGAAATTGTTTTAAATGTCCGGAAGGGCTGACCTAGCATTCTTCTCCTTCCTCTACGTCTGTGCGTTGAAAGCTACAAGGCATGGCTTGGGGTCAGGGTTAACGCATGTTCCAGGCAAGCGGCCTTCCCCATCCTTCCCTCCCGGTGGACCACCGGGCCACCGTAACTGACGGCCGCCAGAGCTCAGAAACACACTGCGGCCGCAGCTGCTGCTGTTTAGCTCTTTTCCCATCTGGGCCAGTGGCAGGAAAGGGGGGGGATGGCAGCTGGGGTACAGGAGCCCATCAAGCCCCACCTGAGGAGGCGCAGGATTAAAGTATGTCCAGGAGGGCAGGGACCTTTGCTATGCGCTGCTCCAACCTCTAACAGCCACCACCCCCGCTGACAAGACGGGGCACGAGCTCTGTGCCTGGAATTATCACAGAGATGGTTTATTTCATGTAATTGTCACAACTGTGCGAGGCGAATAAAATCACCCCGATTTCACACATGAGAAAGCGGAGGCTCAGTGAGCCTAAGAACTCACCAAGTGTATTATTAGTTTGCTAGGCTGCTTTAACGAAGTGCCACAAACTAGGTGGCTTACAGCATCAGAAACTCATCGTCTCACAGTTCTGGAGGCTGGAAGCCTGAGATCAGGGTGTCAGCAGGGTTGGTGCCGGGGACCGCGAGGGAGAATGTGCCCCACGCCCCTCTCCTAGCTTCCGGCAGCTTGCAGCAACTGTTAGTGCTCCTTGGCTTGAAGAGGCATCGCCCCATCCTCCCCCATTTCCCATGGCCTTCTCCCGGAATGTGTGTCTCCACGTGCAAATTTCCCCTTTTATAAGGACACTAGTCATATTGATTTAGGGCCACTGGACCTTATTTTAACTTGGATGCCTCTTTGAAGACCCTGTTTCCAAATCAGGTCACAGTCACAGGCACTGGAGATTAGGACTTCAACAATTTCTTTGAGGGAGGGACACGATTTAATCCATAACACGAAGATCCTACCTCCGGTAAGCGATGGCACCGACATGCAAAACACAGACGTTGTGACGCCCAAGCCTAAGCTCTGAGCCAAAGCCCATCCTGCCTCCTCCCTGGCCCTCCCTGGCCACCTGCCTCTCCCCTTCTGGACACATCTATCATGGGAGATCGGTGACTGGGGAGGACGGAGCCCACCCGCCTCTCTGGAGGAGTGCCTATGCATAATCTCTTATTTTCGATGCCTCCCTCTGGGGGGACATGCTAATAGCACAACTCAGGACAGATGCTGATGGGCATTTGCTCCAGCCGAGGAATGTTCCATGTCTACACGCCGCATTTGCAGGAACTTCAGGTTCCCATGCCGGCGCACCACTGGCCCAGACAACCCTCCCACCGCCGGAGAAGAAAAAGGGTGCCGCTGTTTTTGTGCTAATGAGCACGACACTCCTTGTTTTCTTGGTTTTCACAGGGACGTCCTATACCTGCCATTCTGCGTGTGTGGCATGTGGAGACTGCACATGCCACAGAGACGTGGGGCGGAGGTGCGGGGGGGAGGAGGGCATGCAAAGTGCTTGGCTATCACCACAACTCCAGGAGCTGCACCTTTATTCTTTATTATTATTATTTAATTTGAAAAGCACTGTGGGACTTCTCTAAATTACTCAGACTTTGTCTGGTTCCCTCCTAGGAGATGGCCAACTCTGATTTTTTTCTTTTTTCTTTTTTTTTTTTGAGACAGAGTCTCACTCTATTGTCCGGGCTAGAGTGCCGTGGTGTCAGCCTAGCTCACAGCAAGCTCAAACTCCTGGGCTCAAGCAATCCTTCTGCCTCAGCCTCCCAAGTAGCTGGGACTACAGACATGGGCCACCATGCCCGGCTAATTTTTTTCTATATATTTTTAGTTGGCCAATTAATTTCTTTCTATTTTTTAGTAGAGATGGGTCTCGCTGTTGCTCAGGCTGGTCTCGAACTCCTGACCTTGAGCGATCCATCCGCCTCAGCCTCCCAGAGTGCTAGGATTATAGGCGTGAGCCACGGTGCCTGGCTCCGACTCTGATCTTGAGTGTGTCTGCCCCAGCTTGGGTAGCGCCAGGATCCAGTCCATCCTTTCTCCGGGTCTTGAGTACGCCACCATGGGTGGGGCCGCCACCGAGTGAGGGTCTGTGGTAGGCACGGCCTCGCATCCAGTGCCCACTTCAAGGAAGGACTGGCTGCCCCGGCTACGGGGAGTGCCCCCTGCAGAGAGCACCTGGCCACACCTGGGTCAGGCCATGCGCAGTGACTGACTGAGGCTAGCATATAAGGGCCTGGGGTTTCAGCCTCTGTGCAGCCATTCCGAGGGGCATTTTAGCCTCAGAGGTCACTGTGGGGTCAGCTGAGGTTGTCCTTGGGCCTAAACCTTGACTTCTCCTCAGTCCCCGCCCCCCTTCCTTCTCTCCCTTCCCTGGTGTTGCTCCTAAGAGCGCTCCCTCGCAAGCCTGCTGCGCTCTGAACCCCCCACGGTCTGTTCTCGGAACCGCCCGGGACGGCCTCTCTAGAGACTCAAGTCGCACTGGGTCCTACAGCTGCAAAGAGGAGGCGCTAAGAAGCCGGAGGCCACTTGTACCTGGAGTGTGGGCCCCAAACGTCAGCTGTCCCACGGCCTGGCTGGGAGGCTGTGGCTCAGAGGCCTGTCCACACTCCCTCCGCACAGCACCACCTGCCATCGCCTGACCAACATCTTTCTCCTTCTGCCCTGCCACAAATGCCTACTGAACACCCGCTGTGTGCCAGGGGCAGCTCTAGGTCATACACCAGTGACATAAAACAGAAAAATCCCTGTCCTCATGTGCTTACATTCTAGCAGGGGAGCAGACAATAACCTAAGAAATAAGCAAAATAACGTCACTTGTGGGTAATACCATAGGGAGGAAAAAGCAGAGAGTAGGGAAGGCTTGGGAGCAGGATGGAGGAGAGAGAGTGAACAGCAAGATTCGTTGAAAAGGTGACATTAGAACCAAACCTAAAGGAGGTTAGGGACCTAGTCATGAAGCTACCTGGGGAAGCACCTTCCAGGCAGCGGGAACAGCAAGTGCAAAGGCCCTGGGGCAGGCGCTTGCTGTGTGTGCTCAAGGAATAGCAAGGAGGCCGGCACCTCTGGAGCAGAGGGAGAGCAGTAAGAAGCCACCCCAGGGATCCTGGGAGCGGGGGTGAGGGGTTGCAGGTTGCGGAGGGGCTCCTAGGCCACCGCAGGGACTTTGGCTGGGACTCTGCATGAGACAGGCCACTGGAGGGGTCTGAGCACAGGCGAGATGAACATCTGAAATGATCGCTGTGGCTGCCGCGGGGAGGACACCCAGCGGGGAGAGGCAGAGGAGACCCCTTAGGCTGCTGCAGTGAATCCAGTAGGAGCTGGCAGGGCTCAGCCGAGGAGCTGCGGTGGAAGCGGTCAGAGTCTGGGGTATTTTGAAAGCAGAGCTCATGGGATTTATTGCTGCTCCTCCCAGGGGAGCCAGCTGTGCAGCTGGCAGGATCGCACACGTGGGTGCAGCCGGCAGCGTTTCTCGGTGTGACAAAGCGCGTCACATGGAGGCAGAGGCAGACACACCTGGGTCTGGGCTGCGTGCACGCAAGTTGCTCATCTTGGGCAGGTCACGTCAGCTCCCCCAGTCTCCATGTCTTCACTTGCAAACTGGGGTAACAATCCTCATACCATGGGATGACTGAGAAGAGTAAATGAGCTAGCGTAACAGAGGGCTAGCGCAAAGGTAATCGCGATTATTTTAAACAACGCAGTTTGCGGTGAGCCCTGGATGCAGGGCCGAGGTCAGTGGGGCAGGGGCAGAAGGAGCAGGGACTCTCTGTGCAGGAGGGACTTGCCAGTGCCCCGGCAGCCAAGTCAGCCCAGCAGTGCGGGTGTGGGGACAGAGAGAGTCCCGGCACACACTTGCCTTCCCAAATGAGGACGGAATCCCAGAGCTCCAGAAGGCCAGGGCAGGCGGGGTGCCTGGAGAGGAAGGGTGGCCAGAGGGAACTCCTTAGATGGAGGTGGAGGGTGGAAAATGGGAACACCCCCAAAGTCTGGAGAGGGCGAGGTCGTCACAGCTGAAGCCAATCAAAACTCTCCCCTGGGCAGCAAAAAGGGTTTTACTAGGCCAGAAACCATGCAGATTTCTAGCAGCTGCCAAGAAAGGGGGCGAGCCCTGGGCCCCAGGCTGTGAGCCCTGGAAGGCTCCACCCTGGCTAGAAGAAGAGACTGGGAGGGGTTGGGGGGCAGCCCAGGAGCCAAGAAGGAAGGGGGCCTGTCTGAGCCGTCTGGGGGTGGTGATGGGGACGCTCCGGAAAAGCCATCAGAGCCTTGGCAGAGGCGGCCAGCAGAGCCCTGTGTCCCAGAGCTTGGCGATTTTTTTTCCTTAAGAGAGACAAAAAACAGGATTAGCATTCCTTCAATCAGAGATGTCCTACTATTAATGATTTATACATATACTATTTCCCCCAATAAACCAGGACCGAGCCAGAAGTTTAAAATGGGGATCTGCACTTCCCTCCTAATTAGAGAGAAATTTGGGTTCAAATGTGGGTTCAAATTGTTCTTGGAGGGCCGGGCGCAGTGGCCCACGCCTGTAATCCTAGCACTCTGGGAGGCCGAGGCGGGAGGATCGTTTGAGCTCAGGAGTTCGAGACCAACCTGAGCAAGAGTGAGACTCCATCTCTACCAAAAATAGAAAAAAATTAGTCAGGCATGGTGGCGCATGCCTGTAGTCCCAGCCACTGGGGAGGCTGAGGCAGGAGGACTGCTTGAGCCCAGAAGTTTGAGGTTGCTGTGAGCTAGGCTGACGACACCGTGCTATAGCCTGGGCAACAGAGAGAGACTGTGTCTCAAAAAATAATAATAACAAAGTAAATACACAAATTCTTCTCAGTGCTGGGCAGGAGGCTTGACTTCTGAGTGTTGTAGCTCACGTGTGTTTGTGTGTTTATGTGTGTGTTTGTGTGTGTGTGCTTGTGTGTGTGTGTGTGTGTGTGTTGGGGCATCTTCTCCCTCTCACCCCACCCCAGGGTGCTATTGACAGCAGGCTTAAAGGAGACATAACGGATGTGAAGATGGACACTGTCGGGCACACGGGCAGTCCTTCCCCGTGTCAGGAAAGGCATGGAGGCTGGTTTCCAGGGGTCAGAGGGGAGAGGTGGGGGCTGAAACAGCACCCCCAGTCCCACGATGGTGGTGTGGCCCTTCTTCAGTGTCCCCCACTTCAGACTCCCTACCCCTATGGCACCACCATATATTTTTGCTTCTGCAAGGCCCCACAGAAATGATGCAAAGCACTTGGGAGAGGAGGCAGCCTCTCTCCAAATCCCCCAAAGTCCACGGGGTCCAGAGGTGCCGACGTCAGCCGGAAGCAGCCGCGGCGGAGCTTTTCTGGTAACCTCTTCCTAGAAGGGCCCACCTCCTGGAAGGGCCCGGGCCAAGTCCAGCAGCTGCTCCTCGTCCGGCTGGCCTGGGGGGTTTCCTGTGTGCCCACGCCAGGACTCCGGTGACCCAGGGGCCGTGGGGGTGGGTGCTGGTCGACTCACCACTCTTCTCCCTGGCCCTACCTTCTCCGAGAAGCCAAGCCCCCTACCCACCCCCTATTCCCAAAGCCTGCTCCTCCCTGCGGGAATGGATGGAAAGGCAGGTGCCCCCACCCTCCAGCCCCCACTGCAGGGACTCTTCCTTCCCTTGCCCTGTCTCCAAGGCACAGGCCTTGGGGCTCGTGCGAGCCTTGCTTCTAACTAACGCAGTACAGGGCACAAGCTCCCGCCCCGATCCCCTCTCGGAGTTTTTCAGGCCAACGTGTCATAGGATTTTAGAGCAGACACAGGGATGCCCAAGCCAGGCTAGTGCCTGTAATGAGAGGTTTCTGGGGGCCAGGAACGGCGCTCAGAGCTTCAAGGCATTATTTAATCCTGACAGCAACTGCTTGGGGGAGACACTGTTATTTAGCTCTATTTCACAGATGCGACACAGACATAAGCAACCAGCCTTAAGTCTCGCAGCTACTAGGTGCGGAGCCTGTGCCCGAAGCCAGGTGTGGTGACTTCAAAATTGACCTCTTGGCCACGATGTTACACTCCTCAAAGCAAGTTCCCTGGGTCATTCGTTCCTCAAGGTCTGTCAGGATTGAAAGAGACCTATGGTCGTGCACGCTTGGGAAGTACTCTACATTCAACTCCACCTCTTGGAAAGTCTTGTACCCTATTGACAAATTAAAGGCTCTGAGAAGTCCCGCAGTGAGTAAATCTGTTGAACTCTCTCTAATCCAATGTTTCCCAAAGCTATTTTCACTTGGGATCCCTGCCCTGCTCCCCAAGCTTTTAGCGGTGCACTCTTAATATCCCAGAGAATGTGTTTTGGGAAATGTCACACAAGATCACATTATTGTCTTGTTCACATGCTGCCTGCCACGTATTAGGAGCACGATAAACATCAGTTACCTAAAACTAAGAACGTTTCCCCCATTTTATGTCACCCTAGCCTGTTCCCCAATATTCCTTTCCCTGTGGAGTTACCAGCTGTGGGAGACAGTCCAAACTGAAGTCAGCGAGGGTGGGTCCACTGGGCAGTGGGAAGAAAATTCCCTCCAGGCAGCTCCTGAGGACTCTCCTATTTCAGCCTTGCAGAGGTTTCTCTTCCAAGCACGAACGTTCTGAGCCAATTCATCCAGTTTTGGCAGCAGGAGCATGGGTGTGGAGGAGGGTGTGGAAACTCCCCACCCAGTCACCCTCTCTCAGCCCTCCAAGGCCTCTCAGCAGGACAACGGGGACCCCTTGGGCATCCCCCATGTCTGCCAGGCTCCCGCCTCCACTTTCTTTCTTTCTTTTTTTTTTTTTTTTTTGAGACAGAGTCTCACTCTGTTGCCTGGGCTAGAGTGAGTGCCCTGGCGTCAGCCTAGCTCACAGCAACCTCAGACTCCTGGGCTCAAGCGATCCTCCTGCCTCAGCCTCCCTAGTAGCTGGGACTACAGGCATGCGCCGCCATGCCTGGCTAATTTTTTCTGTATATTTTTAGTTGCCCAATCAATTTCTTTCTGTTTTTAGTAGAGATGGGGTCTCGCTCTTGCTCAGGCTGGTCTCGAACTCTAGAGCTCAAACGATCTGCCCACCTCGGCCTCCCAGAGTGCTAGGATTACAGGCTTGAGCCACCGCGCCCGGCCACTTTTCCTTTTCTTGGAGTCCTGCCCTGGCACCCCATCCCCGTCCCCCTCTGATTTTGTGCAGCCACTCCATCAGCCCCTCCTACTCGACTTGCCTGGCACACTGGATTGGATCCAGAGCTCCTCGGCCCTGCCTGCCTCTTAGGGTCATCACTGGGGATTGTGAGCACAGAGCAGAGCCAGGCCAGGTTCTGTTGTCGTGGAGTAGGGCTCAGCCCTCCTGCGCTCTCAAATGCAGCAGGGTCAAGAGCCACTGCTGCTCCCCAACACCCTTCTCCCTGGCTCCCTCTTTCTTCGACACCCACCCTGGTGCAGGCTCCACGTGCCTCTCTCCCCTCGCCCAGCTCTTGAGCACCTACGGAGAGCTCTCCCACCGCTCAGGACTGGCGCCATTGTGAACACAGTCTCCCATCTCAGCAGCACCTGCCAGCGCCCGCCCGCACTGTCCTTGGTCCCCACCACTCACTGTCCAAGGCCTCCGTCACTCTCCCCACGCTCCCTCCCAAGCCCAGGCCTGATGCGCAGGAGGCCATTGGGATCACATGGTCTGCATCCAATTTTTGCTCTTAGCCAATTCTCCTGACCCTACTGCTTTCCCATTAATTTAATGTAATTTATCTATTGATTTTTGTGTGTGTGAGAGAGAGAGAGTCTTGCTCTGTTGCCCAGGCTAGAGTGTCACCCTAGCTCACAGCAGCCTCAAACTCCTGGGCTCAAGCGATCCTCCTGCCTCAGCCTCCCAAGTAGCTGGGACTACAGGTGCTAGCCACCACATCCAGCTAATTTTTTCTATTTTTAGTTGCCCAGCTAATTTTTTTTCTATGTTTTAGTAGAGATGGGGTCTCGCTCTTGCTGAAGCTGGTCTCAAACTCCTGACCTCAAACAATCCTCCCACCTTGGCCTCCCAGAGTGCTAGGATTACAGGCGTGAGCCACAACGCCCAGCCCCTGTTAATTTTAGAAGCAGGCCAAAATGCAGGTCAAATTCCTCCAGCCTACAGAGTCAGGCTGCCAGAGTTCTTTTTTTTTTTTAAACTTTTTTGCTCCCGCCGCCCTGTGAAGCTGGCGTTCAAGCTGCCAGAGTTCAACTCCTGTTTCTATCACTTCCTGTGGTGTGTTCCTAAATACTCCTACTTTATCTTAATTTCTTTATATAAAACTATAAACTATACCTCAATCTCTCTATATTCTTTTATTCTTTCTATTTCCCATCAATTTTCTTATCCTCTATAACAACCCCTATCTAAAAAACCTAACTTCCCACACACACACACACAAATAACTCATCTCCTCACAACCCTGCCTCCCCACACTGTGGCTACGTGATCGTAGGCAGATTTCTTCATCTCTCAGTACCTCAGTTTCCTTATCAGTGGAATGAAATAGGATTTGCCTTTATCGTACGGAGTTGATGGAAGGGTTGAGATAAGCCACGCAGAGGGGTTGGCACAGGCCTGGCACACAGCAAATGCTAACGGCGGTTAGTTAGTGTTGCTGCCACTCCGCCCTTGCACACCTTGCTCCATCATTCTGAAACCTCTCCCTTGCTTCTGGCTCCTTCCTCTCAGTAGGTAAAGATACACGAGTCCCTCCCAACCTGAGACCCTCTTCTTGATTCTTTGTTCCTGATTTCTCGTGTCCTTTCTCATGCAAAGTTCTCCAGAGCATCCTGTATCAGCTCCTTCCTTCCCTTCTCCCCCTTTGCTCCTGGGTCCACTGGGATCTGGCTCTGGCCCTACCGTACTTCTGCTACAGCCATGGTCACCAAGGTCCTTGCCAAGATCAAGGAGTGAACCTGGGCACGTCTCAGGCCCCGATCTTTTGCTGCTGCATTTGGCTTCGTTGGTCATTTCCTCCTTTTTGCACAGTGGGTGGCTTGGCGTCAGTGCCCCTGAGCATTTGCCTCGCTCTCCTCGCACTGCCCCACCTTTCCTTCTCTGTCTTTTATCCTCTGCTGGCCCCAAAGTGCTGCTGTTACCCCGAGTTGTCCTCTGCTGCCCTCACACTTCTTTTAAGTGATCTCAGCAACTCTCATGGCTTCTACTTCCACTCAAGGATTGATACCTGTTATGGCCTGAATTGTGTCCTCCCTGGATTCTTGTGTTGAAGCCCTAACCCCTAATGTGACTGTATCTAGAGACAGGGCCTTTACGGAGGTAATTAGGGTAAAATGAAGTCATGTGTTGGAGCTCTAATTCAGTAAGACTGATATCCTTATAAGAAAAGGAAGAGACACCAGAAATCTGTTTCTTTCTCTGTGTGAGCACAGAGAAAAAGCCATGTGAGGATACAGAGAGAAGGAGGCTATCTGCAAGCCAGGAAGAAAGGCCTCACCAGAATCCAGCCCAGTTGGCACCTTGATCTTAGATTTCTAGTCTCTGGAACTGCGAGAAAATAAAATTCTGTTGTTTAAGACACTAGTGTGTGGTATCTTGTTATGGCAGCCCAAGGTGACTAATACTATGTTTACATATATCCGTTAGCTTTTGATACATAGAAAAGCATCCCAAAATTTAGTGGCTAAAAATAACCACCAGTTCTTTAGCTCATCTTTGTGAATATCAGTAATTTGGACTGAGCTCAGCTGGGTGGTTCTTCTGGTCTTGGCCAGGCTCTCTCATGTGTCAGTAATCAGCTGCTAGGTGGTCTGGACACTAGTTGATCATGATTACTTCAGCTAGGATGGCTCACCTCTGCTTCATATAGTCCCCCATCCTCCCTCAGGCAGTCTGGGACTTGTTTTTATGGCAGTAAAGCAGGTTCCAAGAAAGCAAGCAGAGTGGAGATTTAAAAACAAGAGCCTCAAACTAAAGGCAGACATCTGGGCCTTTCCATTCACATCTGGTACTGTGGTAGTTGGCTCCTCAATATCAAGACACCTTGGACAATGAACTGGGAATATATAATAGTAATTAAATAAGTATACTCTAGGAAAGCACATATTATGCTAAGGTATATTTGATAGGACTTCATGAATGTAGAATGAGGAAGAACGAGGGAAATAGGCCAATCCTCCTGGGTACCTGGTTTGATAAACTGGGTGGAGGGTAGAAAAAATTTTCTGAGCACTTATTACATGCCTGATAATGTTCTAAGAACTTTGCACATACAGAACACTGAAGTGCTTGACAGGCTGTCTCTGGAGCCAGACTTCCTGTATTTGAACCCTAATTCTGCTACTAAAGCAGAGAAAGTTACTCAACCTCCGTGTGCATCAGGTTGCTCATCTGTAAAAGAAGCATAATAACAGCACCTACCTTGTTGGGTTATTGTGAGGAATACATGAAATGTAACACAGGACAGCCACATACCAGTTTTTGGCTCATAAAGTGCCCTATAAATATCTGCCATTGTCATTATTGTCCCATTTAATCCTCACAACCAAACCATGAGGTAGGCACTTTGGTCTCCATTTTACAGGTAAGGAAACTGAGGCTTAGAGGGCTTAAGTAATGACTCCGCTATGCGTGGCTAGTATGTGGACAAGCTGGGCTTAGGATCCCGGCAGTCAGAACTCCAGAGCCCACTCTCCTAACCACCACTCCTCCACATCTCCCATTTACCTTTCTACAACAGGAGAGCACACATTTGGGGTTGAAGAGAATGAGCTTGGTTTTAGATGTAGATTTGGAGTGGCCACTAGGGCAACCAGGTAGGGACTTCCGGTCAGCAGATGGATTTGTACATGGAGTGAAGCAATCTAGGCACTGTCCATGCAACACCGGCGGGGGGTCATCCGCAGATGGAGGAAGGTTGAAGCCATGGATGGATGAGATCACGTGCAGAGGTGGTGTAGCCGGAAGCAGAGGCCCCAGGACTCAATTTAAGGAGTGGATGGAGGCAAGGGGTCCACACAGCGTGAGGATGATCAGCCAGAGAAGGGAAAGGGGGTTTTGCAGGGAGGGCGACCAAATGTCCGAGCGTGCCTGGGACAGTCTTGGTTTATGACAGTGAGCCTGGCGTAATCACTGATTGGTGCCCCTTTCACTTTAAACAGTAACCAGTTTGGATGATGAATTAATTATATATTCATCCTCCTTAGCAGGTCAAGGAGGAGAAAGCCTCAGGGAGGAGGAAATATGGCATAAAATCCCATAGAAAGGACAAACAAGTATAGTAAGGACAGAAACTGGTCCAGTGGAATTAGATGTAGCAAATGGAGGAGCTTGGAGACAGAAGTTTCTGGGTAAACAGGTGGAAAGCAGATTGTATCAAGCTGAAGTCTGAGGAAGAGATAAGTAGAAATAACAAACATGTACAGGTCTTTCCAGAAGCCTGACTGGGAAGACACAGTGGGCAGCTACGGGGAGCAGCACGGAAGGAAGCCCCTCCCGGCCCCCAGTTGGTGTGGAAGGGATTTGAGCATGTCCAGACCTGACAGGGAGGAAGCTGCTGGAGAGAGAGATAGACAGGTAATAAAACAGATTACTGATGGGACAAACTCCCCAGGAGCCAGGAAGAAATAAAGTTGGACATTTAAGAAATGTTGGTAAAGATTGTCTTGACAGGGTTGGCTTCTGGTCATGGAACTGAGAAAGGAGGTGGCATCATCTTGCAACAGGATTCATGCAGGCTGCAGCAGAACTGGGTCAGCAATGCCTGGTCCTTCCTTGGCCAGCCAGGGTGAGACTCCCCAGCCCAGAAAAATGCCTGTACCCATGCATGCGTGGTTTCCGCCCACTTGTTAGGGCATTCACAACTCCTTGATGCCCACAGCACACTGGCGAAGCCCGGCTCCTTGGAGCACTTTTCTGGAACCTAAGTGTCCTCAACCCCAAATCTGTCCTTTCCAGCTCCCCGAGCTGATCCGTAATCTTGCAGCAGCCATTAAGGCGGCCCATTCTTCATTCGAAAAGATTTTCATAACATGCGACAACTTCCAAATTTGCAGATTACTTTTTACCAATTGCATTCAGAATCAGCTGCTTCCAGATACCTCAGCGGGAAAGGTCCCTTAATCCCGTTCGTGAGTGTGGGTTCTCAAAGGCTCTTCCTCCTGACCCACAGCTCATGCCTGGAGTCTGGGCTCCCCAAGCGTGACCAGATAAGGACAACCTTCCAACCAACTCCCCTGATGCCGGCCTTACAGGCCTCTGGGCACGGAGCCTCCGCTTGCTGGCCTATTTTTAGGATGTTCCCTTCACCTCCCACCCATGGAGAGATTATCTGGTAAGAATTCTCTTCACTTCTTACACTTTGTCACTTAATGCATATTAATGAGGTAGAACATGGTCTTCATTGATTTAGTCAACAAATGTTTGCCAAGCCCACAGCATTCCAGGTACAGGGCTAGATACCGGATGCGGGGGGCTGACGCCTGCTCCCTGCGCCCCAGGTGTGCTTCGGAGACAACAAGATCCCCACCTGAGTGATCCCGGGGAGTTGACAGCATTTGGAAGCATTATCATGTGAATCTCCGCAGAATGGTGGATTGAGATGGTGAAAAGTCTTTACTGCCATTAAATAGCTGTTTTATGTCTATAGACATGGAGGCCTGTGTAAGAGCAGGAGACCAGGGGAAGGGAGGTCTGGTTACCGTTCTCCAGACAGGAACCAGAGACAGAGGCTAAAGCTGCCTCCAACCCCACAGGCTACAGGGGAGGGCCCGGGGACAGCTCCAATGCTCTACCTTCCCCATGGGAGGACAAAGAACTAAGAGGAAATAGGGGGATACAGGCAGAGAAAAAATAACCTGGAGAAGAGTTGGTGCAGAAAGAGGGGAACAGGTGATGAAGTGATGTGGATAGAATAAGCGCCAGGCAGAGATGGAGTAGAATCTTTGAATGAATGAAGACAATCAGAATGCCACTGACAAAATGAGAGAAAATTGGCCAGGCGCGATGGCTCATGTCTGCAATCCCAGCACTTTGGGAGGCCGAGGCAGGAGGATCACTTGAGGCCAGGAGTTCGAGACCAGCCTGGGCAACATAAAGAGACCTTGTTGCTACAAAAAAAATAAAAAAATAAATAATAAATACATAAATAATAAAAAGAAAAAAAAAAAATAACCAGGCTTGGTGATGTGTACCAGCAGCTACTTGGAGAGCTTAGGTGGAAGGATTTCTTGAGCCCAGGAGTTTAAGGTTGTAGGAGCTATAATGATGCCATGGCACTTTAGCCTGGGCAGAAGAGTGAGACTCTGTCTCAAAAAAAAAGAAAAGAAAAGAAAAGAAAAAAGAAAACAACAGAGAATTCCTTGTGCATGGGTGCCATGGCCAGAGGCAGACGCCAGATCCTTGCATGAAGGGTAGACCCTCACAGCCCTGCCGTGATCCCATCCTGACCCCTTTCTCTCATTCCTCATATGTTCAGCCCATGTTTCAAGGAACCCACTCTCTCACCCAGGACTCACAGCCCTGACTTCTCTCTGACCTGTATTCCCTCTGGTCACCTCCACTGGGGCTCCCAGACACCTTAATGACAACATTTCGTTCATCTATTCAAAAATGTTCTTTCAACCCCTATTGTGTGCTGGGAACTGCTGTGCCAGACCCAGAAGGGACAACCGACAGCAAGCAGACTGGTCCCTGCCCTGTGGGGAGGGAGATAGCCAAAAAAAGCAACAACTTTATCATTGTGAAGTGTGAGGACCTTTTCCACTCCAAACCTCAGATGACAGCAGCAGCATCCACCAGCATTGAGCCAGCCAGAGTCCTGGGTCCCCTGCCCTCTCCTTCTCCTGCATGCCCACGTGTCCAGGAGCTGAATGTGTCTTTTGGATGTGTCGCCTCCTTTTCTTTCTCCACAACCTCTGCTTGGACTCCCAAGCTGCTGCTGCCAGTCTCTAGCTCCAAACCTCCTCTGCATTTCTTCCAGAGCCTTTTATAGAGACAGGGTCTCACTCTGTCACCCAGGCTAGCGTGCATCAGCAATCCTAGCTCACTGCACCCTCAAACTCCTGGGCTCGAGCGATCTTCCTGCCTCAGCCTCCTGAGGAGTTAGGACAACAGGCATGCACCACCATACCTGGCTAATTTTTTAAATTTTTATTCTTATAGAGATGGGGTCTTGCTATTGCCCCAGATGGTCTCAAACTCCTAGCCTCAAATGATCCTCCCACCTTGGCCTCCCAAAGTGTTAGGATTACAGGTATGAGCCATCACACTTGAGCTTTCTTTCTAAAATCCAGCATGATCATGGTATTCTCAAGATTGAGAACTTCACCAAAAAAAGCTACAAGAGATACAAGGTGAAATGGTAAAAAAATTCCTTAGAGATGGAAGAATTTAATTCAGGACTCTTGGTCCATGAGAGAATGAGTAGATGTGGACACGTACCCACATATACATGAGTGAGAAGGATATGAAAGAACTAATAACATAAGTAACACGGTAGAACTAATTTATGTATTGATATTCTTCTCTAAAGATAGATAATACAAGTGCCTGTGGAACATTCACCAAAATTGACCATATTGTAGATCATAAAAAAACCTTAATGGATTCCAAAAAGTAGGCAGAGTACAATCTTCTCTAACTCCAATGGAATAAAACTAGAATTTAATAACCATCAGAAGAGTAAAAGTCACTACCACCTGGAAATAGTTTTGAAAAAATTTATCTAAAACAACTTGAGCTAAAGAGCAAATACAAACCAAAACCTGAAGATTATCTAGCAAATAATAATACATGCTTGAAACACCAAGAATGACAACACAGAACCTTTCTCAAGGCCCCCTTTCCCTTATCACGGTTGAAAACGCCCGGTCTGGTTTGACCCATCTGATGCCCTCCCTGCCTCTCTCTCTGTTCCCTGTGCCTCGTTGGCTCCAGCCACTGAATTTCTCAACAGCTAGAAACTGCTGCATTCCTTTACTTCTCCGCACCTTTGCACATTTATTTCACTTGCCTGGAATGTCACTTCCCTTCTTACCTGCTTGGGAAACTCTTGTTTATTCTTCAAGAAGTGTCTCGACTGCCCCCTCCTCAGTGGCACCTCATGTAGGACTGTCCACTCCCTTAGCGCCTTCCTCTGGAGCCTCTGGAGATGAGTGAGAAGAGACCCTGAGCCAGGAAGCCTCAGCCACATCCCCCAGCCCAGCGATCTCAACACTGCTGTCACTTACACCCACCTCCCCTGTCCCTTTCCCCTTCCACCCTCCTGGCAACTGGGTGCATTCCTATTGCCTGTTTTCCTCCAGGTCAGTTAATATTGCTGGATAACAAAATCAAAACAAAAACAGGAAATTATGTTAATTCTGCGCACTAAAAAATTCATCTATACTTAGCAGACCCCTTCCCTGGCTGTCTCATGAATATTCTCTTCTTGAGCCCCTCACATGGTGGTTCCCAGAGTATGTTCCCCAGATTTCAGGTGTCCTTTGAGATGTGAATGGTTTGTTTTTTGATTTTTTTTTTTTTTGCATGTGTTTTTGTTTTGTTTTGGAGGAGGGTAGGGAAGGAAAAAATAAATTTGGGAAATGCCAGGTTTAAAAAAGTTAAACTGGTCTTTTGTGGAATAGCTTATCAGAACTTTTCACCCACCCACTGACAAATGTCATGACACACCTAATAGCCTGCACATTTCCTGAATGTACTTGAATGTGGGGTCCCTTTGTCAACCGTGCCCTATTACATCTTGAAGAATAGTTACATATTTTGAAACACAGAGTGGGAATTGCTCCACTGCTTGTCCTCTCCTTGAGCAGCTGACTTGATCTCCTAGTTTACTGAGGAAGTTGATGCCAGGCAGTACTCGCCGCCTGACCCAACTCCCTCCCCGACACATGCCCTCCCAGCTCTTTCCCTTCTCCTTCCTGTCTGTGTGGACTCAGAGATGCTTCCCTCCTGCTCTTGGGGCTGCGTGTTTCCCTGCCCCCTTCGTGTCCTCATTCGTCTCTCTCCTCTGCTCTCACTTCTACTTGCGGTAGTTTGGATTCCCCTCGCAGCAGAGGCGAGAGGTGTCAGGAACATGGGTGTCGTGAAGGGAGCAGAGTGGGGAGGGAGCGATCCAGGGAAGGAAGAATCACCAAAGACAGGTGCAGTCCTATGCCAGGCACCCCAGCGAGCAAGGAGAGCTGGACGGTGCGGGCAGACTAGAGACCATCTGCAGACACGTTCCTTATAAGTGTTCCAGGGAAGGGGTGAGGGAACTCCGGTGTTTCTCTGTATGCATCAGGGTTATCCAGACAAACGGACCAATAGGAGATGAGAGAGAGAGGGAATTGCCACAGGAATTGGCTCATGTGATCACAGACGCTGAGAAGTCCCACAATCTGCCATTTGCAAGCTGGAGACCCAGGCTCCGTAATTCAGTCTGAGGTCAAAGGTCTGAGAACCAGGAGCACCGACACCTGAGAGCAGGAGAAGACGGATGTCCCAGCTCCAGAAGAGAGAGCTGTTTCGCCCTTCCTCTGCCTTTTGTTCTATTGAGGTGCTCAATGCATTGGATGACGTCTGCCCTTGTGGGTGAGGGCAGATCTTCTTTACTCAGTCTACCCATTCAAATGCTAATCAATTCCAGAAACACCCAGGAAGCATGCTTTACCAGCTACCTGGGCATCCCTCAGCCCAGTCAAGTTGACACATGAAATCAACCATCGCATCCTGCCCACGCCTGTCAGTCGTTGGTCAAGGGCTGCAGGGGATTGGGGGGGTGTTAATTCCCAGGCACTCCTGTCCCCCCTGTGCTTGCCAGCGTGGCTTCCAGACACTCCAACCAGTGGTTCTCAATTAGGGGTGATTTTGCTCTCCAGGGGACACTTGGCAATGTCTGGAGACATTTTGGTTTGTCACAACTGGACATGAGTACAGGGGGTGCTACTAGCATTTAGTGGGTAGAAGCCAGGGACGCTGCTAAGCATCTTATAACGCACAGGACAGACTTCACCCCAGACCACCTCCCAAGAATTATCTGGCCCAAGATGTCAAGAAAGCCAGGGTTGAGAAACCCCACCTTGAACAGCAATGCGGGCACTGGTGGCTGGAGCCTCTGCGAGGGTGCTCAAGACTCTGGTCTAAAACCAACAAAATTCTCCCAACCTTGCTATACCCCTCAAGGTCCACTGCTTCTCTCTCCTTCCACTCTGGCACAGCTGAAGCACTGACACCCCCCGCCTGCACGTCCTCAGTACCCAGTCCCCCCGCCACTTAGCATCTGGCCTCTCTCATTGTGCCTCAGAACACCCCCCCACACACCCCCGCCAAGATCACCCTTGAAGTCATCACTGCTAAATTGAATAAATACTTCTCAGAACCTGTTTTGCCTCATCTCTCTGCAGGCTTGGAAACTCGCCTCCTTGGCTTTGGGACACTCCATGGCCCTGGTTCAGTGTTTACCGCTCTGGCTAAGTGAAGACCAGCCATGGCAGGCGGGTGCAGGGGAGCTGGCAAGGATTTGGAAACCGTGGAACCTGAGCCCACATAAATGCAGGGTATTAAGGTGGCCTCAGTGAGTCACAAGCCAATTCAGACAAGCGAGTCTAGAAGACATGCCCTGAGGGCAAAGCCAGGAGGCATTCCAGAAGCAAATGGCAGCCTGGTGAAGCTCCCAGGAGCACGTGACGTGCTGTACCAGAGCTGGACCTGCCCTGAACAGCGAGTGTCTGGGACCAGGCCACCAGGAGCTTCGCCAGACTAAGGGAGCAGGGTGGGTGCCGGTTCCAGAGTGGTCGTGATGTGCTAGACACTAGTGATGCAGAGATGATTCTTGGGTGGGTGCAGCAATGTAATATCTTATTTTGAGAAAAAAGGAAAAATTTCCCTAAAATATTTTAGAGAAAAAAAAAAAGGAGTCGATCCTCACGGAGTCACAGCCGGATAGAGAAAGCAGTGAAGAAGGCAAGCGATGCCACCAAATGGGGCAACAATAAAAGCAGGCAGTGCCCAGGTGGCAGACAGGCGTAGTCAAAGACAGAGCCCGAGCTGAAAGACAGGAGCCATCAGAAGAGAGGACGTGGGGTGCAAAGGCTGAGAGCTGGGTCAGAGCCGGTCCTGAGGCCGGAGCAGGGGGAGAGGCGAGGAGCACGTGGGGCGAGCCGGGAGCGCGCAGGGCATTTCACCCAGGTCCTCGGCGCCGCGACGAGGACCCAGGATGATCCTGCGGAAACTTGTGAATGACTTTTAAGCCCAGGGGAGGTGTGATCAGATTTGACCCCAGACAGTTAAAAGGCTGCGTAGCTTTTTCTGAACAGGCAGAGAAAGTGAAGGTGTTCTTACAGGAGAAAGGCTCGGGGAGATGCAGGACACAGAGACACACCGAGGAGGAGGCCACGTGGAGATGGAGGCGGAGGCTGGAGTTCTGTCGCCCCAAGCCAAGGAGGGCCTGGGGATGCCGGAAGCTGGAGGAGGCCCGGGAGCATTCTCCGCTAGAGCCTGCCCAGGAGTGCAGCCCTGCTGATGTCTTGCTTTCAGCTTTGTGACAATAAATTTCTGGGTTTTTTTTGGGTTTTTTTTGAGACAGAGTCTCACTCTGTTGCCTGGCTACAGTGCCGTGGCATCAGCCTAGCTCACAGCAAACGCACACTCCTGGGCTCAAGCGATCTTCCTGCCTCAGCCTCCCGAGTAGCTGGACTACAGGCATGCGCCACCACGCCCAGCTAATTTTTTCTATGTATTTTTAGTTGTCCTGCTAATTTCTTTTTATTTTTAGTAGAGACAGGGTCTTGCTCAGGCTGGTTTCAAATTCTTCACCTTGAGCAATCCGCCCGACCTGGCCTCCCAGAGTGCTAGGATTACAGGCGTGAGCCACCGCGCCCGGCCTGTTGTTTTAAGCCACAGTTTGTGGTAATTTGTTATGGCAGCCATGGGACACTAACACAGACCACTCCACGATGAGTACAGAGAGCTGAATGGAGGTGTCACCTGGGCAGGTGGAAGTGAGGAGCTGTCCCGGAAGCCCTCTGAGCCCATCTAAACTAGTGTCATTTCTGAGGGGGAACAATGCCAGTTAGAAAACCCCTCTAAGAAGCTCTTTTTCAGAAGCACAAAACAAAAAGCTTTTCAGATTCATCTTTTAACAGATTTCACTCACCGATGGAACCAAACACCCACACTATCTAATCAATGAAATGCAACGTTCATATCAGAGAATATGTGTATATGCCTTTTAACAGCTCCCGATAAATTATATTTTGTCAGATTATTTTCCTAAGTCAGTAGCAATTGTGCCTCCTTGCACTTCTTCTGGCCTGATGTGAGGCCGGCCCATTTTACATCCGACACAAATGAGAAGGTGTAAGGAAAGGCTGGCAGAGGCGAGCGCAGAAACTGTATTTATCAGTATTAGCACTGCGTTGCATAAATTCCTCCCAGCGCCTCCAAGTGGGCTGAGGAAGCGCTTCTGTTGCACAAACTGCCTTTGCACCTCCTTTTTTGTCACTTCCTTCAAAATGTGTCCACTCGTAAGTATTGCAAAAGTGTCATGCCCCCTTCACACCTGGCCTGCGCTTAACACTTGCCAGGCCCAGGGCAAGAATATAACTGGAGGCTCATGTTCCACATGCCTAAGTACGTACAGAGCATTGAACCACAGAATGTTAAACAGAATATATCCCGCCTGCCTACCTTGACAAGTACCTTCCCAGTGCCCGGGGAGTGAGGATCCAACAGAGCTCTCAGGCTCCTTGGAGTTCCCCTCCGGAATGTGGAGCCTGGGAAACTGGGGTGGAGGGAAGAGAGGAAGATTTACTTCTCTTGTCCCTCTGAGATATGTGATAGTTTAAAAAATCAATAGTGTGGTAGTGGGCGGTGTTGGTTTCCGGGCCCTCGCCCATGCATTCTCCGTCTCCCCTTCCTTCCTTCAGGTATCCATCAGCCTGCACACAGCCCTGGACACGTTCAGGCGAAGCTGACTGTAACTCTGCAATGTGGCTGTCAGAGAGAGGGTGGGTCCTGATTAAAGATATTCTCTGTACGTATATTGTCATCACTCCCCCAGACCGGGGGCATAGGACCCCAGCTGATCCAATCAAGCACCTTCTCTTTCCTCCCAGATGTGCTATAATGCCACCCGTCTCTCCCAGCCATCTTGCAACCACAAAGGGAACTAGCCAGGGACAAAGCTCTCGCTGAGGATGGCAGAGCTGAGAGATAAACAGAGTTTGGGTCCTCGTTGCCATCTCTGCGCTGCTGGTTACAGGGTCCATTCAGAAGCCTACCCTATGTCTGCATGGCTGCTTCATTCATCCCTTCATTGCACAAATATTTATTGAGTGCCTACTGTGTGCCAGGCACTATTTTACATGCTGGGGATATTGCAGTAGGTACAAATGGATGAGAATCTCTACCTTGTGAAACTTACATTACTGTGTGGGAAAGAGAGAAGTGACAGAGCATAAAAACAACTAAAATAAACAAGAAATAATATGTCAGAAAGTTATAAGTGCTATGGAAAAAAATAGAGCAGTTTGCCAGAACCGATTTTCAAATACTGAATTCCTATATGTATTGAGCATTCTTTTCGGTAATAAATCAAAATATTCCTTTTGAAAGTTGACAATCTTTTTGTTTGCAATGTATAAACATGTATAATCATGCACTAGAGATAGGCTTCTGCTCGATTTTTTAAAAATTCAATTGAATCCATTGTGGATAAGTGGTTGAAAACAGTGACACTTGTGATGGAGAGGGGGCATTTGTAGGGATTGATTTAAAAAGGCATTTGTCTTTGGACAAGTGTGATAAGCAAATTCAATGAATCTTATGAACTATTAGTGTTTCAAAGGTATCAGATGGAAACAAAACAAATGACAACAAAGTAGACTAACACACACACACACACAGTGGTAATTACTTGAAATCTGGATTACTGATGGACTGGCAATGAAAATGAACCTATGCCGTCCTCCATTACACATTTTTAGAGATGCTCCTAAATTCTGGGATAAATTTATTCAATTTCAAGCATCATTTTGAAATTTACATAGAATACCATATAAAAACTATCAAAATAATTTAATGTTAGGACAAGAACACAGCATATTAGGAGATAAAAATGCAAACTCTGTGAAAGCCAAATTTATGCCATCATATTTAATTGTGAAGCCTGGACCTGCTAAGTTTATTAAGTTGTCAGTTCTGACGCCAAATAAATGGGTTGAGTGATGATAAGAGCAATGTTAAGCCAAATGATTGACAAGATAACTCTGTCCAGTAACTGCCTCATCACTGAATTACAGAGAAGTAACTTATTTACTTTGCTGCTGATATAAGGCACCACAAAGTGAAATGAGTCATTGCAAACTGACAAATCCAATGATACTCTGAATTATTGTGTTCTGTTAGGGTCGTCAGCCATGAGCTGAGTAAGAAGTTCATGAAGATGTTTTATGCTGCCAGCCTTTGCAACTTGATCAGACAGTCCACTGATCTCTCACTGCATAGACTGGCAGTGAGCATTTGGGATAAGCATGGATGGATTGGCTGAGGCTTTGGTTGGTAACACGAGAAGATCTGTCTCTGTAGTCGAGCTGTTACACCAGAGCTGTATCTCCTTCCTCAGCGTCATTCTGTGCATTGAAATCGACACTCTCCAGAATAGGAATGTTGATTTAAGACAAGTACTTAATGAAGCCCATGAAATTGTCAATCATGTCATGAGCAGGCATACCTGACCTTTTTTCCTAGGCTTTGTGACTAGATAGGCCATGGCTACAAGGAACCACTGTTTCAAGTGGAAGTTCATTGTCTTGATTAGAAAATATTTTGTTCATTCATTTAAGTTATAAGAAGAACTTCATTTTTTTCTTAGAAAACTTTCCCTTTGTGAGATATTATGACCAAATGCATCTGGCTTTACAAATTAATCTACTTGCTCATTTAAACCCCTATGTATATTGTCACGAGGCAAGTATAGGAGTGTTCCATACTTAAGACCAAGGGATCCAAGGGGGCAAGTCTGGCACCATGGGACAAAGACTTTGATTTGGGGAGTTGAGATTCTTTCCATTGTCTGAAAGATTGGCTGTTAACTCATCTGAAGACATGTTAGGAAGAGATACTTAAAAGACTTAATAAAAAAAAATTCATAAGTATTTTCCCCAAACTGGTGGTGGTTTAGTGTATAAGAAAACCTTTATTTCCTTATTTTAGGACGTCACCAAATAACTAGACCTTCTTCAGAACAGATTCTGGAGACACTTTCAGAAGGTTTCTTGAAACATTTTTTTGGTTTGTTTCTTTTCTTTCTTTCTCTCTCTTTCTTTCTACAGTCAATTACATCATTTTATTCCACTTACATCATTTAAAATGGGAATCATTTCTCAGCAACTGAACCTATCAGAGAAGAGGGTTAAACATAGTAGTAGTCAACATTTACTAGCACTTTCTTTGCATACAGCTCTGTTGGAAGTGCACGTATGAACTCATTTAATCCTCAACAATCCTATGAGGTAGGTATTACCTACTAACTAAATAAATGTTATTGTGTCCATTTTATGAATGATGAAAGTTAGACAAAAAAAGGTTAAGCAACTTACCCAAGATTGCACAGCTAGGAAACCCAGGATTAAAACCTAGACAATTCTGGCATCCAAAGCCAAGCTTTTAACTATTACACTATATATTTTAAATATATAAATGTGTATGTGTATTTAAAATGATACCTTATTGCTGCTACAATAAATTACTACAAGCATAGTGGCTTAAAACAATACCAATTTATTATCTTAGATTTCTTTATTTTTTGAGACAGAGTCTCACTTTGTTGCCCAGGCTAGAGTGAATGCCATGGCATCAGCCTAGCTCACAGCAACCTCAGTCTCCTGGGCTCAAGCGATCCTACTGCCTCCCGAGTAGCTGGGACTACAGGCATGGTGGCGCATGCCTGGCTAATTTTTTTGTATATATATTTTTAGTTGGTCAATTAATTTCTTTCTATTTTTAGTAGAGACAGGGTCTCACTCAGGCTGGTTTTGAACTCCTGACCTTGAGCAATCCGCCTGCCTCGGCCTCCCAGAGTGCTAGGATTACAGGCGTGAGCCACCACTCCCAGCCTATTATCTTAGATTTCTGGATGTTACAAGTCTGAAATGAGTTTCACTGGGCTGGAATCAAGGTATAGCCAAGGCTGCGCTCCTGAGGCTCGAGGAGAGAATGTTTCCTTGCCTTTTCCACCTTCTACAGGCTGCCTGCATTCCTTGGCTCCTGGCACCTTTCTTCATCTTCAAATCTGGAGGTGTAGCATCCTCAGTCCTCTCTCTGACACTGACTCTCCTGCCTACCTCCTTCACTCCCAAGGACCCTTGTGATCACCCTGGGCCCACCCAGCGTAATCTCCTTATTTCAAGGTCAGCTGGTTAGCAACCCTAATTCCATCTGCAACCTTAATTCCTCCTTGCCATGCAATATAACATATTCACATGTTTTGGGGATTAGGACGTGAATGTCACTGAAAGGTCATTATTCTGCCTTCCACAATTTACCTAGTTCAAAATTCAAAAATTACAAAAAAAACACAAAAAGGATATAGAGTGGGAAAAAGTCTCCTCTATGTCTGCCTCCTAGCCACACAATTCCTTTCCCCAGAAGCAACTGATATCATCTGTTGTGTCCTTCTAGATTTATTTTATACATATAAGAGCAAATATGCATATTTGCTTTATTTTATTTCTATTTTCACTTTCACTAAACACACAGTTTTACATCTTGCTTTTTTTCACTTAAAAAATAGGTCCCAGAGATCGTTTGGGTTGACATATAAAGATCTGCATCTCAGTGGCATATGCCTATAGTCCCAGCTACTGGGGAGGCTGAGGCAGGAGGATCGCCAGAGCCCAGGAGTTTGAGGCCAGCCCGGGAAATGGCGAGACCTCGTTTCTTAAAAAAAGAAAAACAACAACACTGCATCATCACAGATCATATTCCTTGTCTGCATTGTGTTCCATTGTGTGGGTATATATCATAATATATTTAACCTCAGTTGTCACACTGGACAGTTGGGGGGGAGTCTCCAATCTTTTAGCTATTTTCCATCTTTTGCAATACAAACTATGCTGTAACAAACAGCCTTGAACCCTGGTTATTTGGCAAGTGTGTACTTCTGTAGGATCAACTGCTAGCAGCAGAATGTCAGGGTCAATGGGTATGTGCCTTTGTCATTTCGATAGCTAGTGCTAAATTGCCCTCTTTTACTCTTTCCAACTAGAAATCTTTAAAAAATATAGAACCTTATGCTTAGCTAACAAATTTAATAAATATTTCTTGATTACTAGGTATGCATTTTTGAAAAATAATTCACTGTATTTTTCCTTTTTGTTGTTTTCTTTTAATACCTTTTAATTTTTAAAATTTAACAAATTATTTTTATTATAATTTTTAAATTTCCTTTTTTATGGCAAATGATACTGGTTTTCCACTTATAATGTACTATAAAATTCCATTTAAATATATTTCTTTACATTAAAAAAGGTGAGACAATTTAAAGAAAAATAATATGTAATTAATAATATAGATTACACTGATACAACAAAAATTATGAGGGAGCTATCCCAGGGCTGCTCCATCACACCAAACAAGCAAGCATCATTTGTTTAGTTTTCGTGGGTGTTTTTATCTTAACATAAAATCATTGTCAACGACAAGATCCTCAATCAAGGGAGGAAAAAGTGTCAAAGTGGCAATTTTGCAGAAGCTGGCTGCTTTGGGAGCAGATTGCCATTTTCTCTTATGATATTTTCTAATATTTTTAGAGCTCATATCTTGTGGATAAAAGCCAGAAATTTAGGCAACCAATTGAGAAAAGTCAATTCCAAATAGATAAATTGAAATAATTAAAATCAGACAGTCCTAGAACATTAGGCTTCCTGCGCCTGGGGAGGTGACAGCTTTTAGGAAGATCTAGCCTTGATTCCTGTGCTGTAAATGTGCTCATCTTTTTTCACCCTTTGTTGTGTTTCTGTAAACATTTAACCTGTCTTTCTTACCCCAGTTGTACACTGTGGGTGGCAAACTTTAATAAGGTCTTGCAGGGGCGGGAACCTGTGGCCTCAAGGCCACATGTGGCCCTCCAGATCCCCAAGTGGAGACCAAATCCAAAATTCATGGAACAAATCCCTTCATTAAAAAGGTTTGCTCTGTAAAATTTGGATTCAGTCAAAAGGCTACACTCAGGGATCCAGAAGTCCACATGTGGCCCCAAGGCCACAGGTTCCTCACCCAGTCTCAGAAGGGACTCACCTATTCACATTTGCCTAAATCAGCATTCCCCAAGAGTGGTCTACAGAAAATAGTTTGGTAGGACTTCAATGAGTATTACTTTAAGAAGGTAATTCGATAATTGTTTGGGACAGTTTGAATTAAATAGGTTTCTTTATTGCCTGCCTGCTCAAAGTATTTATTATGTTCTTTGGCTAGAATAATGCACTCGCAGATCATCTCAAGAGTTTCATGGACTATGCTTTCAGTTGTACTAGCCTAGAGGAAACATAATTAGGAAAGTAAAACTTTGCCTAAATCTGAAATGCATGTCTTAGTCTATTTGGGCTGCTATAACAAAATACCATAGAGTGGGCGGTTTATAAACAACAGAAATATGCTGGCACAGTGCCTTAAACCTATAATCTTAGCATGTCGGAATGCTGAGACAGGAGAATCACTTGAGGCCAGGAGTTTGAGGCCAGCCTGGGCAACATAGCAAGACCCTTATCCTAGCTACTCAGGAGGCTGAGGCAGGAGGATCACTTGAGCCCAGGAGATTGAGGTTACAGTGAGCTATGATTGCACCACTGCACTCCAGCCTGGGTGACAGAGCAAGACCATGTCTCTAAAACAAAACAAAACAGAAACTTATTGCTCACAGTTCTGGAGTCTGGGAAGTCCAAGATCAAGGCTCTGGAAGGTTTGGTTTGGTGTCTGGTGAGGGCCCAGTCCTAGGCAGCCACCTTTCCACTGTAACTTCACAGGATGGAAGGAGCTAGCCAGCTCTCTGGAGTCTCTTTTATAAGGGGCACTAATCCTAATCACCGATCACAGATCACTAATCAAATCACTGTTACCTAATCACCTACCAAAGGCCTCACCTCCTATTACCACCACCTTGGGGGTTAGGATTTCAACACATGAATTTGGATACATTCAGACCATAGCAATGCATTCCCAAAGCTGAATACAGGGATAACTGAGATTATCTATTTATTTGGATTATTCACATGATGATAACTTTCAGTTACCAAGTTCCTACTTTGTGCCAGCTACTGTGCTAGCATTTTATTGAATCTTATAACAATTCTGAAAAGATCTTTTTCTACCAATGGACCTGAAAAGGTCCATTTTTAAAAATAAATTAAGGATCATAAAAACTAAGTAACTGGGTTGATTCATTCAACACAGTTTTTAATTTTTAATTTTATTAATATGAAGGGGGAGGAATGAGGTTCCATTTTTTCCATTACTTTTTTTTTTGATACAGAGTCTTACTACGTCACCCTGGGTAGAGTGCAGTGGCATCATCATAGCTTACTACAACCCCACACTCTTGGGCTCAAGGGATCCTCCTGCCTCAGCCTCCCAAGTAGCTGGAACTACAGGCACATGCCACAATTCCAGGCTAATTTTTCTATTTTTAGTACAGATAGGGTCTTACTCTTGCTCAGGCTGGTCTGGAACTCCTGACCTCATGAGATCCTCCACCTCAGCCTCCCAGAGTGCTAGGATTACAGGTTTGAGCCACTGCACCTGGCCCATTCAACACATTTTTATTATTAAGAGACTAAGAGGTGGATGCTCTGCCTGACTCAATACTGGCTCTGCAGCCTGGACAACCTCCTGATTGGGTACCTATAACCAAGACTAGACGTTCCCGGAAAGCAGGCAAACACAACTTGACAGAGCTTGTAGAGTAGCCTGGGAGACAGTGACATGGTGGCTAAGAGCATGGGCTCTAGAGTCTGAATTTCTCAGAATCTCAGCTTTCCCATTTGAAAAATGGGGCTAACAAGCATACCCTACATCATAAGGATGCTATGGGGACAGAGTGAAATCGTTCACAGAACATGCTTTGCATAGAGCCAGGCACATGGATGTGATTCGACAAATTCCAACTTGAACTGTGATCAAGACATAAGAAACCCAAGTATTCAGACTTTCTGTGAAAATACTCTTTGCCTCATCAATATAAAATCACCAGAGGGAGGAAGGGAAGGAAAAAAGGAAGGAAGGAAATCACACAATCAAAAAGTGTGCTTTTCCCATGGAATCGATTTGGGATTGGTGGTGGGCCATGGAGTTAGCTTCAGTATAATGCAAGATGCCCCAGACAGAGATCCCAGCTCACTCACCCCAGAGAAGGTGAGAGATCAAAGTTGCTCCCCCCAAAGGGGATCATTTCTGGACAGGAGCACAGATCATTCATAATGGCACACAGAATTATAAAGCAAAAGAAATCTGATGCTAGAAATGAAAAACCACAATAAATGAGAATTTAAGCTTACTCTTCTTTAAAGATTCTGATAAGTCTGGCTGGCTGGGCAACCCCAAACGAAAGAATGGACCTAAGCAATGATGGCAACTTCAGCATGGACGGATCATGCCATGTCACCTGAAGCCCCCCATCAATCTGAATTTTGCCAAGGCTGAATCCACCAGAAAACATGTGCCCCTGGAGTGACACAATTTGAACAGCTCAGAACTGCCTATGAAGAATCCTTGTAAATAAATAAATGAACTGGACTCTAGTCAAGTCTCTTGACTTTATGGGAAACACAGGGGAAACAGAACATGTTAAATGACACCATAAAGAGGCAATCACCCAAACCCAGAGTGAGGGAAACTCTATAGGACAAATGACTTCATTTTTCAACAAATAAATGAAAATGGGGGTGGGTTGGGAAAGCAACCTGTCAGAGATTTAATGTGACTTAAGAAATTCAATGTGTGGAGCTTGTTTGAATTCTGTTCAAATAAACCAACTGTTAAAAGGCATTTTTTGAGACAACTGGAGAAGAATGAACTCAGACAGGGTTCTTGGTAACGGTAGGTGTGATATTAGTATTGTGTTATTAAACTACCTATTGGTTAGAGATAGATCCTGAAGTATTTGCAGATGCAATGACATGTCATCAGGAATTCACTTTAAAATACTCCAGCAAAAGCAAATAAATGATGAAACAGAATAGTTTGGGGAGGACAGGGAAGGCTAAAGGAAACAAATAACCAGGAAAAATGTGGACAACGATGGTTGAAGGTGGGTGTGAGTACCCGGGGCTGACTGCCCTTCCCTCTACATTTGTGTAGAGACAGTTGCTTACAATTGTCCAAAAAAGAGTCAGATGAATAAAATCAATTCAAAAAAAATCTTGAAAGCCTAACTGAAGAGTTTTCTGAGTTCAAATCAGATGGAAGACAGGTAGCTGGTGAGATTCTAAGAAGGTTTCCAGCGGCAGCCCTGGGGAGCCCGCTGGGGCTCCAGGCGTCCGCTACCCACCAGCGCGCATCGGAGGGCGAGCGCACGGTGATCCTGAAACTGTCTATTTGACACGCTGCGCTGGCTTTGATAACGTCTAGCTATCTATGGAGCTATTAAATTATTAGACTCAAAGCTGTGAGATGGCCCAGTTTACACGCGAAGAATCCCTCTTCCAAAGCTGCAGCGACTCCGCCAATTCCCCTCGAAGTCATAATTACTCATCCGGAGCTGTTCCCAATCAAGTTGTGTCTCTGATGGATTCCCAGTGTACTCCAACCCTTCCCTGGCGGTGAAGCTGTTTATGTGGTTTCAGCCCGAGCAGGTGGGGGCGGGGCGGATCAGCACTGCGCCTCGGTCCGGCCTGGAAGGGTCTGTGTCGCGAGTTCAGGTGTCCACTCAGAGGGGCCCCTATGGGACTAACGGGACTAGGTTATTCCTCTCGAAAGGCTCCGATGAGGCCCAGAAACCCCCAGTCCCTGTGTTGAGGAAGATGCGCCTCCTGGTTCTCTGCCAGCATCCTGTAAGGTCTGAGAAGAGATCTCAGCCCCCTTGAACAGCAGTGAGGGGAATGAACAGCTGGTGGGTGAAAAGCTACTGCGAGAACCAAAGACCTGGGCTCCGGGCAAGACCCCAAATGCACCCAGGTTTCAATGTCCTCATTGGAGCTGGACAAAGTGCTTTCAAAGACTCCTTTCCAAGCGGGGCTCGGTGGCTCAAGCCTGTAATCCCAGCACTTTGGGAGGCTAAAGCGGGAGGATCGCTTGAAGCCAGGAGTTCGAGACCAGCCTGAGCCAGAGTGAGACCCCATCTCTACAAGAAACAGAAAAAGTATCCGGGCATGCTGGCTGTACCACTAGTTAATCAGGGAGGCTGAGGCAGGAGTATGACTTGAGCCTAGGGGTTTCCGGTTGCAGTGAGCTGTGATGACGCCACTGCACTCCAGCCCAGGGAGACAGAGCAAGACCCTATTTCAAAAAAAAAAAGAAAAAAAGAAAAACAGAGGAAGGAAGGAAGGGAGGGAGGGAGGGAGGGAGGGAGGGACTCTGTGGCCAGCTGGCTTGAGTCCAAGTGCTGTTACAGCACTCACTGGTGGCCTTGGGCCTGTCTCCTAACCTCTTGAACCTTGGTTCCCCTTCTGTAAGAGAACAACGGCAGTACCTTCTTCACAAGTTTCATGAGAACTAGGGAAATTAATACATGTGAAACACGAAGAACCTAAAGGATAAGTACCATATCAGTGTTGCTATTATTTTTATCAAGAAAAGTAATTTTACATGCCTTCACAGCCCTAGGAATCAGGCATGTGCTTGTCGAGCTTTTAGAAATTAATGAGATCCTCTCATTAATTTTAGAGTTTAGAAGAAAGGCGGTACTATTAAAACCCTGGCCCTGACGGTGATACTTTTATGATATTGAGTAGCACGCTTTATTTGCTGACCTTGTTTTTGAAGTTGGGGGGTTGGAAGGACGTAGAGTTGGAAGGACCCCTAGGATTTCCACCCCAAGCCTCAGTCAGAAGTTCAAGTCCCTCTGCAACATCACTGGCGAGTGACCCTCCACATTCTGCTTGAATTTCTCCAGGGACGTGGAGCTTACTACCCCCTGACAGAGCTGCTGTTTGAAACCTGCCCTAGCAGAAAATGTTAAAGAACTGAGGGCCTTTAAACTGTAAAAAAACAAAAAGCATTTCATGGCAACTTAGTTGACTTCAAATATTTGAAGAACTGTGATTATATTTACTGTTAACCTTAATAAAATTAACATTAAGCATTGTCACTGATATTTTGTTATGGTGATCATTTATTGATCTCATGCTGTAGGCCAGACACCATGCAAAATGCTTTCCATGCCTTCTCCTTTAATCCTTCAACACTCTCATAAGACAGTATTACTCTGATTTTACAGTTGAGGCAATTGAGGTAGAGAACAGTTAGGTCAAACTGCCCAAGGATATACAGTTACTGAGGGGTAGAAATAGGACTCAAACCTAAATTAGTCTGACTTTGAAAGGTAGAATATAGCACATCTTGTATTTTCCTGGAGAGAGCTGGAACCCATACTACTAAGTGAAGTATCCCAAGAATGGAAAAACAAGCACCACATGTACTCACTCACCAGCATATTGATATTAACTGCTCAGCACCTAAGTGGACACATAGGAATTACATTTATTGGGTATTGGGCAGGTGGGAGGGGGAGGAGGGGACAGGTATATACTTACATAATGAGTGAGATGTGCACCGTCTGGGGGATGGTCACACTTGAAGCTTAGACTTGTGGGGGGAGTGGGGCAAGGGCATTATACACAACCTTAAAATTTGTACCCCCATAATATGCTGAAGTAAAAAAAAAAAAAGAATAGTTTTGTAGAATTTTAAAGGACCCAAAATGGACTGTCTCAGAAGAGAGTTTTGGGTCAACATGATGAGAACTTCCAAATGAGACTGGACTCACTCATTTCAGGCAATGGAGTATTAACAGGGCTTTTATCTTTCTTTCTCTCTCTCTCTCTCTCTCACACACACACACACACACACACACACACACACACACACCATGCTCAGCCAAGTACAGCTTCCCGAAGGGGCAATGGGTGGAGAGGCAAGGGCTGGGCCCTGGGAGGCCGGGAAGGAGAATAGGGTGTCCATGCCTGGATAGGGCATTTGCTGCTGCAGAGTAGACCCAAGCGACACAAGGTGGTGCTGCTGTGAACGTGTGGTCTCCAGTAGCAGCCGGCCTCCCTGCTGCTCGCTTAGTCTTGTTGGCGCTGCCCCACTCTTTTCAGCAAGTCGCCCTTTCCCTGGCCGGATCTCTTAAGCCAGTGACCACACTTCCTCCTTCATGGAGAAAAGAGCTTACTGGGCATGAATGACCTCCACGGCCAGCCTCTGTGCTAAAGAACACAGCTGCACCTTTCTGCAATCCTGCCTCCTCCCGTGAGAGCCAGGCACCCCCTCCATTCGACCAAGACAAACCCGGCCGCCTCCACCGTGGGCCCTGCATTCATCCCATCCCCTGTGGCCTGCCCGGGGTCTTCGCTTTGACACTGTCCACTCTTTCTCCTGAACCTTTCTCCCCAGGCCTGTCCTTACTTCTTTGCACGGCCCTATAACCATGCTCAAGAATCAGGTGCTTTAAAATAAATGACCCAAGGAAAAATAACTCTTTGATCCTACATCCAGCTCCCAGTAAGTGTTGTAGGTTTGCTTTTCAAAGCTAAACTTCTCAAAGAACAGTTGGCCCTTGCTCTCTCCACTCCTCCTGGCATTTGCCCTCGTGCCCCTACCTGGTTTCCAGCCACTCCACTCTAGGGAAACAAGCAGCTTCCACCTACAACACCACTGACCTCGCAGTTACTAACATCCAATGGACACTTTCAGGCCTTTATCTGACCTGATCTGGTCTGTTATTCACTTTCTCTTTATGAAACTCCCATTTTTCCTCGTTGCTACACTCTTACCCAGGTGACCCCCCCCCCCACCTTTCTAGCTCTTTCTGGATCCTCTTTCACTTTGGGATTTGTTTATCAGAAGCCACGTGAGGCCCTGTTCCAGGACCATCCACCCAGACGGGGCCTCCCCCACCATGTCCACACTGACCATTCTCTCAGTCTAGAGATCTAGTCCCTCCCACGGTCTACATACAACTGCCAGCTAAGGCGGTGCTATGGCTTGACTATGTCCCCTCTAAACTTCAGATACTGAAACTCAATGGTCAAGGTGATGGTATTAAGAGGTGGGGCCTTTAAGAGTTGATTAGGTCAGGAGGGCTTCTCCTCTTGTGAATGGGATTAAGGCCCTTATAAAAGAGGCTTCAGGCAGCCTTCAGCCCTCTTCACTTGCCCTTCCGCCTTCAGCCGTGTGAGGAAACAGCGTTCCTCCCCTCAGGAGGGTGCAGCAAAGAGCCGCCATCTTGAATGAGGAGAGTGGCTCTCAGCAGACAACCAAACCTGCTGGCACCTTGATCTTGGGACTCCCACCTCCAGAACTGTGAGAAATAAATTTCTGTTCTTTATAAATTACCCAGTCTTGGGTATTTTGTTATAGCAATACAAACAGAATAAGACAGGTGGCTCTGTACCCTCCTTCCAGAAAAATCACAAATTGCAACACACATAAATCTTCCACCAACTTTAAGAAATTCCTGAAAGACTCTAGAACATTTCACAGCCACCCTACATGCTTTGAAGTTTCACAGCTTAGGAGGCTCCAGGCTCAGCAAAACCTAGTAGGCTCCTCTGGCCCAGCTCCCTCAACGCCTCCTCCACTTCTCAGGATGGAGTTCTAAGGCCCCCGGTTTTGACCTAGCCTCATTCCTCCAAGGCTGCATTGCGACACATTGTCTTTCTTCCACGGCTTGCTTCGCTTTGGTCCCTTTTCTCAACCCCCTATTTTCTCACTTTTCCAATATCTGCATTCCCACACAGTGTTCTTTATTGTCACCCTCTCCCTTTTCTTCTTCTGTACTATTTATAGAAGCCAAACAAATTATTACATATCACTTATCTTTCCAGCTCACTTAAAGTTTTGGGGAGAATAGAAATGGCTCACAAAGAGACAATGGAATCTGATAGATCAAAGTCACCAGCGAAGATCACACATCGGTGCTTCCCAGCCCTCAGCACGGACTCCGAGCTGCTCCCGGGGCTGCATAGGGTGGGCGCCAACGTACAGACTGCCTGGAGAAGAAAACAGTGGCCTTTCTAGAAGAGGAGTCCTAGCGGAGCCAAAGCACCCAGGATCTCATAAAACCAGCACAAGCCTCATGACGATGCTGAGGGTGGGGGAGAGGAGGGTCGCTTTGGGCCAGCTTTCCCTGTTCCCCAAGCCTCCCTCTGCGCCCTTGTGCTCTGTGGCCTTGCCTTCAGTGTCCGTCCTGTGTCAGGAGCAGTTCTCGCGCTGTGGATCACCTGTCTCCTTTCCTTCTCCTCAGGCCCGCATCCCCGCAAGCCCCACACCACCCGCTCCACCCCTGCCCGCTCAATGGGCTCATTTCAGCCCCGGGCAGTGCCCCTGCACTGGGCTGTACCGTGCCTGCCCTCTCCCTCTCCTGAGTCCCAGAAATATACTTAGAAAGTATATTTTTAGATGGTGTCCCTGGAAACTGCCCCTCTGTTCCCTAAGCCCCAGGGGCTATCACCAGAACAGTAACCTCCTGCCAGACAATTACTGCCTGGACTCCCCAAATTATCACCTAGCTGGACCCTTGACAATGCCATATGGACGGTCTGTGTTATATCTGAATGGCACTTAATAAATTATATAATGAAGTTTATTAAAACTAAAACAAATTACTAAATTTATTTTTAATAGAAAATTTAAATTCTCCCATTGCCTGATCCCATTCTTGAATCTTGCTGAAACCCACTGTGACTTGGACGGCTTCTGGAGGTAGCTGTGTTGGTCCTTTAAGTCCCGCCCCTTGACGCAGCCCACATGGGTCCCAAACCGAGCTGGGCCCATCAGGTTCTCTCCATCATTTCTGTTCCTTCTGAAATTTGCAGGTTCATTCTTCCTGAGATGCTCTCCCAAATAATAATGACATTATTATTATTATTATTATTTGAGACAGAGTCTTGCTCTGTTGACTTGACTAGAGTGTAGTGGTGTCAGCCAAGCTCAGAGCGACCTCAAACTCCTGGGCTCAAGCGATTCTCATGCCCCAGCCTCCTGAGTAGCTGGAACTACAGGTATGCACCACGACACCTAGCTAATTTTTCTATTTTTAGTAGAGACAGGGGTCTCGCTCTTGCTCAGGCTGGTCTCGAACTTGTGAGCTCAAGTGATCCTCCACCTCGGCCTCCCAAAGTGCCAGGATTACAGGCATGAGCCACCTCTCCCAGCCAAGCCAGGAAATATTTATTCTGCTTTATTAACTCATTGTTCAATAAACCAAATCTTATTTTGTAACAAAGTCTACCTTTCTCTCAGAGTGCCTCTCATAATTCCTCTCTCCCTTCATCCCAACATTTGACTTGAAGCCTATCCTCAAAGCCTACAGTGTCCTGTCCAAGACTCCCTAGGCCTTGGAGATGATTGTCACGTTTCTTCTGGCATAGGATTTGTGTCCCCACACAAGTCCCTGAAAATAAGTAGCAGTTAATGGACTCAAAACAGCTTTGAAGATGCTTTACCAACGTCCCGTGTATTTGATCCACGAAGAATAATTACTGAGTGCTTACCACGTACTCTGCTTGAGTCATCTCATTTAATCCTTATGCAACTCCATAAGGTAGGTAATACTGTTATCCTCCTTTTACAGAAGCAGAAACTAAGGCTCAGAGTGGCTAAGTAGCCTGACTCGTGTCACAGAACTAGGAACTGGTAGAGCTGCGTCCAGAGCCTGTGTGCCCAACGGTTAACGATGCTAATTTAATTTACCACCTGACAACTCTCTGGCCTGCCCTCAGTGCACAAGGAGCCAGGCACCAGGAGGTAGGCCTTCATCCTGGACCCCGCACCTATGGGGCCCAAGGGTCCTTCCTTACAGCGCCTGGGAGCAGCTCTTCTCCCAGAAAGTCCCAGTTTGTGCTGCACACCCCTTCATTTAGAGTCACTGCTCCTTCTTCACTGTGTCTCATTCATCTACATACCATCTACATCCTCGGCTGCTTTGACTTCTGGTTATTGAGCACCTGTGCTGTGCTGCATAAATGACCAGAGTGTCATTCACAATAAATACTCACTCCTGTTTCCATCATTGAGTTACACACACACACACACCCCCTCACAATGGCCCTCATGGCCCTGTGTGATCCAGCTCTGAGCCACCTCCCTTCCCCCTCCCTCACAGGCTCCAGCCACAGTGGTCTCCTTGCTGTCCCGAACACCGTCCAGCACGCTCCTGCCTCAGAGACTTGCCCCCACCATTCCTCCCGCCTGCCTTGCTCACCCCCCTCCTTCAGTTCTCTGCTCAAATACTCCTTAAAAATTGAGCTGTGCCCTTTTCATAAATGATCACATTTCATCCTCATCAACCCTATGACGTAGGCACCATTATTAGGTTGTGCCCACATGACATTGATAATACTTGGCAATAATTTGACCATTACGTGAAAGCAATTTCATGTGGTTCAACCTAATCATATTCCTAGTTTACAGACGAAGGAATAGAGGCTTAAAGAATTTGGCGAAGGTCGCACAGTTATAAAGTGGCGGAGTCAGGGTTCCATCTTAGACCTCTCTTATCCTTAAGTCCACGCTCTTAATGTCTAAACTGCACCATTTTGCTTCCCAGACCTTCACTGTTTTCTTCTTGGATTTTTTTTGTCCTTCTATTTTGTCCAGGAATATGTCACACACTCTACTAAGCTGGGGTACGGAGATGCTGAAACACCGACACTCCCTGATTTAAAAACCGGGATCCCTTCCGTCAACACAGGTGCTGCCTACCTGGACAGCCCCATCTCTGCCACTGTCCCACTCCAAAGACCCTGGCAAGTGAGCTCCATCAGCCAGAGGATGTGCCTTGCAGACTAGATTTGTACTTCCTAAAAAGTGAAGAGGAATTATGAGCTCTTAGCTGTTAGGCGCCTTGCCTAAAAACAGAGAAATGACTCAGAAACCATGAAGGGAAAAGAATGCCAGAGAATTAAAAACCGCTTAGAAGACAAAAGCTCTGTAACTCTGTCTGATGTAACCCTCTCACCTGTTCAGAAGAAACCTCCTGAAGTAGTAGGCATAGAGCCAAGGGTTCGTGGAAGTCTCTGAGAGTCATTATCAGAACAGTGCAGCGGTAATAAACATAAACTTAAGGCCTTTAGGGAACACCAACCACCATTCACATCTTCCCCCACAATCTCCTTGTTGTCTGGAGGCCAGATCTGGCCTTGGGTTGATTTTGTTGATGTCATTTTGAACATCACTCCCAGATAATAACGTGCAGGACAGAGTTCACGAGTTATAGCAAATCTCCTCAGGAAAAAAAGTGGCTCCCATCCTCTGAGTACCTTCCTGGGTTTCCAATTTTATCAGATGATTCTTTATTGTCCTTCCAGGTCTTTGGTACCTTTAAGATTTAGAGTATATGCTGTACCGTGGAGCTCAGTCTGAAGCCTGTCTCACCTTATTACATAAGTGCAAGTCTATGACATGTTTTTGAGCACAGGAGTCACAGAGTATCAGACCTTTTGTTTTGTTTTTCTAAAAAGATAATTCTGTAATCCTAGCACTTGGGAGGCCGAAGAGGAAGGATTGCTTAAGACCAGGAGTTCAAGACTATCCCGAGCAACATAGTGAGACCCCATCCCTACAAAAAATAGAAAAATCAGCCATGCATGGTGGCACATGCCTGTAGTCCCTGCTACTTGGGAGGCTAAGGTGGGAGGATCACTTGAGTCCGTGAATTTGAGGCTGCAGTGAGCTATGATCTTGCTACTACACTCTAGCCTGTGCAACAGAGAGAGACCTTGTCTCAAAACAAACAAACAAACAAACAAACAAAACAAAACAAAACAAACAAAAAAAACCTCTGGCAGTTATGTGGAGAATGAAAAGATTAGGGGGTGAAATCTGAAGACAAGGACCATTTAAGAGCCCACTGCAGTACTCCCAGTGTGGACTAGTATTAACTCGGCCTGGAGAGGTGGCAGTGGAGGGAAACAGAAAAGAGGTGGCAGTGGAGGGAAACAGAAAAGAACCAATTCAATACGTATTCCCTAGTGAACATACTGATGGCTGCTGGCCACCTGCCTCTGTGGGTGAGCTGAGCAAGTGCTCTGAGAAATCCATCCTATTGTCTAAGCCAGATAACTAGTTGGACCAAATGACCTCTGAAATCCTTTCTAACTCAATGATTCTCAGATTGTATATAGAATAGCAATTTAATAGTTATGACACATTTCCACCTACATGGTCTTGTTAGAGCCTCAATGCAACTCTGGGAGGTACATATTATTTTTCCTATTTATAAATTAGGAAATTCAGGGAGCTTTCATTCTATTTGCAGAATGGAGGCTGCCTTGATTAAAAAAGAAGAAGAAAAAGGAAATTCAGGCTCAGAGAGTGTGAAGTTTGAATGATTGATTCAAATTAGAACCTCTTCAAATCCAGGTCTTCTGACTCGAGAACCCATCTGTTTCCTCTATGATGACAATCGATAACTTCTGGGTAAAAGTGTCAAGGAGACCATACGGTTGAGACGAATAAAATCGATGCTGTTATTTTTAAATAAATAAGCATTCCATATTACTAAATTGATACATATATAATGATAACAGCAGCCCATAATTGAGTGCTTACTATGGGCCAGGAACTGACCAAAGCACCAAGTGTATTCTGGGTCTTCAACCCAGAAAGATAGGTACTATCATTATCTCCATGTTAGCTATGGAGAACTACAGCACGGAGGCTAAATATATTGCCCAAGTTCACCTGTGGAACTGGGATTAAACCCCAGGCCACCCTGACGCCTAAGTCCACACTTAAACCATTGGAGGAGCTACATGGCCTCTCAGGAAAGAACATATACATATGTGCTATTATATGCACAGAGAACTTCTGAAACTCCCTTTAGGGAGAAAGACTAGAAGCCAGAGTAGGAGGGAGGGAGGAATGCCAACTCTCACTGTCTGCTCTTTTGTATAGCTTGAATTTTTCACACTGTAGTGACCACAACTGCCGGCTAGCCACCAATATCCATTCTCCCTTTCTTTCTTTAATCACAGAAATCCTGAGTTTTAGCTAGGCACGTGGGAGCCTGACTAGATATCATACTTCCCAACCTCCCTCATACTAGATATGGCCAAGTAACTATTAATAGGTTCTAGACAGTGGAATGAGAGTAGAAAGGATATGTGTAACTTCTGGGCCATGTCCTTAAAAGGAATGGATACAGCTTGCCTTGCCTTTTACCCTTTCTGCATCCTTGGGACGCAGGCATAATGGTGGGAGTTGGAGCAGCTACATTAGACCTGGAGACAGAAGCCACATATTGAGGATAACAGAGCTGCCTTATCAACTCTGGGCAGCCTACCTCTGGACCCCTACCTGAGAGAAAAATAAACTTCTATTTTATTTAAGCCACTCTATTTTTAAGTGCATTTTTAACCAAAGTTTCTACTGAAGTCTATCTAACACACATATGTATGTATGGCTTTTTCAATTAAAAAACTAGTTAATTAAAAAAAATGTCATGATATGGGAACACAACCTACAATTATATGATATTTAAGATAACTGTTTGATGGGTTGGTAGTAAATGTTCAAAAACCAGCTCTCCAGGAGAAAACAAAAGTCCTGATTTATAGCATTTGCCAATTTCCCTGGTGTAAATACTCCACCAGGGCTGATATCAAACCACCAACATGAAGTCACAGAGCTGGGAAGAGAGGCACATAGCTGGCTCCTGGCAGCTGATATGGGCCACCTCCAGCAAACCGCTACAGTTATCCCTCTGACCTTTGTTACTAATTGCGACAAACTGTGGGCATGATCACATAGGAGTCTCAGGAACCTCCAGTATAGATGAATTAGAATGATTTTTAAAATTAGAATGATTTTTTTAAAGTGCTTCTTTACCTGTGAGACATGCTCAGGCTAGAAAACTTTATAAACCATCAAGGATATTTAATTTCAATTATCAAACTATGGGTTTGTTTACTGAGGGGCTTTATATGTAAAAATGAAAAAAAAAGCAAAGTATGGGTTTGGACTCTTTCAACTTTCATACTTATTGTTAAAATAGTAGCACAATTATATGAAGGCTAGAAAGGATGCTTGGAACACTTGGTCATTCAACAAACATTTATCATACTCTCTAGCATGGCAGGGAAAGAGATCAATCAGATATGGCCTTTGCCCCTGAAACATTGTTGGCTTTAGCATTCAGTGCCTAGAAATGAAGCTACATTTATGAGTTGTTGAGATTTACGATAGTTACACCAAAGAATATTTCCCTCCCTCTAAAAGTAATTTTTTTTTTTTGAGACAGTGTCTCTCGCTGTCAGCTGGGCTAAAGTGCAGTGGAATCATCATAGCTCACTGCAACCTCGAACTCCTGGGTTCAATTTGATCCTCCTGCCTCAACCTCCTGAGTAGCTGGGACTACAGACACATGCCACCACTCTCAGCTAATTTTTTTTTTAATCTATTTTTAGTAGAGATGGGATCTCACTCTTGCTCAGGCTGGTCTTGAACTCCTGTCCTCAAGCGATTCTCCCAGCTTGGCCCCCCAGAGTGGTAGGATTATAGGTGTGAGCCACTGCGCCCGGCCCGAAAATGCAAATGAAAACAAAGTCTTCTTTATGGATGATTTAAGTCAATTTTACATAAGTCAAATCCTCCTGATCACAAACAAACAGTGCCAAAGTCTGCCAGGGGCATACTCCACAGGACAAAACTGGACAGTGGGTACCTTGGGGAAGGGCTGACTGCACAGAGCAATCGCCACAGTCGCAGCATTTTAAAATCTGAAGGACAGCGAGGTTACAATAACACACGGTGGAAAGCTGCGTGGCTTCAAAATTGAGTAACCTTTTCCCTGGGGATATGGAGGAAGCCCTGTTGCCACACCAAGTCTTGAAGATAAATTCCAAAGAATCTGAGTGCACAAACATCAGCTGCTCAAATTTCCACAAACCTTTTCCCAATGGACCAGTATTGAAACAAAACAACATATACCTATGTGAAACAGCTAAAGGAAATACTATATCCATGGTCTGAATTCTTCTTTTACTTAAAACAATCCTCAACGGCTACAGCTTGCTTTATCTAGACCAGAATCAAGTATTTTAGTCCATAGCTCTGACAACCATGTCCAGTTAGGACAACATTCAAACATCAACTGCAATCCATGGAAACATATGTCCTTTATGTCATCACTGTAATTCGGAAGGACAGGAGCTACCTCTACTCTCAGGAGTCCCAAAGAGAGGGGAGAAGCATATTGGATCCCAGGCTTTCTTGCTACTGGTGTCTGATGTATTACAGGGGTCACCAGTGGCCCGGAGTAGCTCCAACTGGCAGATGGTTGGATAGCCTGCGGGGCTGTCCCAGACTTATCTTCTTGTTGGCCACAAGCCTCCCGCTCCTGCCCGGGCTTGCGCCGGGGCTGTGGGGCGGTGTCCCAGCTACCTGATTCCATCCCCGAGCCGAGGCTACCCACCACTGGTAATGTCCAGCCGGTCAGCAATGAGCTTCCAGGAAATTCTTTCAAGAGACTAGATCGACACCTGGAGCCAGACTTTATCAGACTTACCCAAGTTTGACCCTTACAAACAGTTCAGTTTTCCAGAGTTTTCTGGCTGCGCGTGGTCAAAAGCAGGACTCTGCCAAGTTCTGAGTCCAGCTTGGAAATGTTTATCTGCTACCACTTGCTCCAGAACACGAGGTGAGTAAGTGGCCAAGGCTTGTGGCCAGGTATGTGTGGGGCTACCTGACACCCCAGGGCATGTGACCACACAGATGGCCACCAGCTATGCCTCTGGGCTTTTAGCCCCTGTAAGTTACAGTGATGGCTCCTCTGATAGGCTGTGGCTTTGGATAGTTTTGGGGGACTGTGTTTTCTTGTTCCTGTTGCCACAAGGAAAGCATTTTATACTTTGTGCATATATATAACACTGTTCATCAGAGTTCCTGGGGGTTAAAGTGCAGTCATAGAGATAAAACCAACTTGCAGTACAAATAATTACCTGAACCCTGGTCAATAAAGTTACTAAAGCCTTAATAAATGCAAGGTGCTCTTCCAGGAACTGTGATATGGGGGAAGAAAATACAAAGAAATTATTTAAAAAATGGTCCTAACGAGTAAGATGTGCAATGTTTGGGGGATGGACATGCTTGAAGCTCTTACTCAAGGGGGGAGGAGGGGCATGGGCGATATATGTAACCTTAACACTTGTACACCCATAGTACGCTAAAAGAAAAAGAAATTACAAAGACAAAATTCTATAATGCGACATTAAAGTACGTAATACCCTTAAAAAAAAAAAAAAAGAAAAATGGTCCTTATTTTTAGGGAGGGACCACGCAGTGGAGACCTGAAACACACGTTTCCTGTGTCCCTCCTCTGTGAAGTCTGAACGTTGTCACCCCAACCCGTCCAAGTATGTAGGTTAAACCACATTTTGGGGTGAACCATACAAAACTGCTGTTTTTCCAGTCAAAAAGGTATAATGTCAACAACTTCATTTGGTTCATCCTAATAATCAGGTCTCCCAAGGCACTGTGCCCATCCTACATGGTGGCCCTGCTTCAATATGTCTTGTGAATAATTAGGTATTTATTAATACATGACCTTTTCCTCCATTCGATTACAAAGCTCCTTGACAGCAGGGACTTTAGCTTTGTGCATCTCCAGCTACGTATGGCACTTCACACACATAATAGATGAATAAATGAATAAAAAAACAACATAGGTGTAGATACATAGTTTATACATACATATGTGTGTGTGTGTGTGTGTGCCTATGGTTCTGTGCTGGGTGTTGGGGATGAAAGGCTGCATCAACAAGGTCCCTGCTCAGGACGAGCTTGGGCCTCAGTGAGACACAAGGAGAGACTTTCACTCTGTCCAGCAGGGTTTCTCAATAGTGGCACTACTGGCATTTTGGAACAGATAATTCTTTGTTGTGAGGGGTGGCTGTCCTGTGCATTGTAGGATGTTCAGCAGCATCTCTGGTCTTTACCCACCAGATGCCAGTGGTACATCCTCTGCCCACCCTACCACCCAGTCATGACAATCACAATGTCCCAGACATTGCCAAATGTCCCCAGGGAAACAAAATCCCCCCAACTGAGAACCACTGCCATAGATATGCTAAGGCAGCAAGGCGCTGCTTAATCCACTGTGGTGGTTCAGAGGAACTTCTCAGAAAGGATGACACTTAGCGTAGGTGTTGAAAGATGAGTAAGAATTAGCCAGGTGAAGAAAGGCAGAGGCTACTGCACAAGCAAAGACATGACAGCTTACCTGAACTTCACGTTGATGAGGCACAGGAGTAACCCACACAGAAGTGAAAGGTAGGGCATCCAAACCACAAAATCACCGCACGTACTCTCTTCTAGAAAAGTAGACCCTGCCAAGCCTCAGTTTCTGATAGAACCTTCTTTCCATGAATTCCTCCAGCTTTCAGCAATGCGTGGCCCAAACAGAACGCATATGAATTAAGTGAGATGACCTAGAAGAGTTTCAGTGCTAGTGCAGAAGCAACATCAAGAGTTACAATAATACTATCTTCCTTTGTCAAGATACTTCACAAGGGTTTTCTCTTTCTACTTTTTCTTTTTGCATTAATTTTTAAAAAGTGCTCTCATTAGATGTCAAGTATGTACAAAAGAACATTCAACATACAAACGCACAAACACACAGAGTAGCAATAAAGCATGTACTCACCCTGCAGCTTAAGAATACCACCTCCACCTCTGAAGCCCCCTGTGTGCCCCTTCCTGATCTCATTCCTCTCATCACCTCCAGGAGAATAAGATTTTTGTGTACACTTTTATTCATTCGACAAACACTTTACCGAACACCCCACTATACTTGCGGGTCAGCCTATAAGGTAGTGCTATAAAGCAGTGAACAATACAAAAACCTTCCCCTCCCTTACTTAAACCACTTTCACATTAGCCCTTTCAATTTTCATATGTTCTCAATATCCCAGTGAGATACATACAAGCAATTAATACCAGTAATACTACCCTCCACTTCCTTTAACAGATGAGGAAGTGGAGGCTCAAAAATTCTGACTTGTCCCTGGTCACATGGTTTGTAGGCTGCAGAACAGAGGCAAGAAGCCAAGCACTAACCTCTTGTCACCTCCTTCCATTGTACCACGGTGCCTCACCCCTTGTCACCTCACCTGACAGCATGCCAAGGGTTCAACTCACTGCTTCCCAATGCCAAGCTCTACAGGTGAAGCCAGGAAACTGCAGGGCAGGGGGATGGGCAGGATCTTGAGACCTGAACAGCCGTGCATGTGTATGTGTGTGTGTGGGAGGGGGTAGAGTCTACAACAAAACAGTCCCCAGTGGGGACAGCCCTAGCCCCAGGCACTTGGATCCATTCTAACCCCCCATGTTAAAGTGGCACATCATACAAACCAAGCCATCTTTTTGCCTTTTCCGCTTGATTGGGGAAAAAAATGTTTTGTTTTGTTTCCTTTTTTTGTGGTTGGTTTATTGGTTGCTTAAGCTGGATAAACTTGATCCAATTTATTTACAACTCAATTTCTGCTTCCCCTGTTGGTATGCTTTGGTAAAGACCTCCCCATAAACAAAAACATGGAAGCCTCAGATGGTGCAGATGACAGCAAGACAGAAATGAGAGGCTGCCTGAGGGTGAAAAATGGCTTCCATTCAGAGTGGCCACTCTCATCAGACAGCAGAAGCTGTCTGGGGTGTTGTCTTGAGAAAGTCCAAGGGCTGCAATAAATTAGCAACCATGGACTCTGGAGGACGAGGCAAGGGCTCTTGTGTTACATATTTATCAATGCTGATGTAGCCTGTCATCAGCTAAGATTGACCAGGCATCACTGGGGGCCTCAGCCCAGTCTCACTGTGGCCGGTCGTGGCCTGTCCACAGCGCTGTCTCTTGGTGTGGGTGCCACACGCTCTAAGGGAAGCAAAGATCTGGTGCTTGGGTCCAGATACGGCCTGATAAGAAAGCCCTAGCTCTAAACCAAGTGTGCTCTTTGCATGGTTCCTTCACTCATTCCACAAATATTTACTGCACTCTCCTCTGTGCCAGGTGCTGTGCTGGACGCTGGGATCCAAAGGTGACTAAATCAGAGACACTGTCCTAAGGGTGCTCACAGGGCTTGTTCACGTGGGTGGTCAGAAGAGGATGGCTACCCACAGCACTGGGGCAGAGAAAAATCTTACAATGGGCCAAAGAATTCCTATCCCTCCTGGAAACATTTTGATGGGGCCATCTTGTGATCTGTCTATGCTTGATGATAGTAGGAGGAAGTTACAGGCTGGACTCAGGTCCTCCTTTCGATAAGTGGCAGGATAGGTACCTAAAACTGCCACATACTGTTGTGCAGGTTGTGGCCTGAACAAGGGCACCTGGCTTAAAGGGAAAGGCAGGAGGAAAGGAAAGGGTGACTTCTACTACTTTTGCCCAAGGTACTGTATTTGCTAGAAGAGAACTTGGGGGAATCACATTTTTCAACTACCCTATAACCATGGAAGGTAAGACAGAGGGTTACCTTTTAGCTGCCTTCATGGTGTTTGCAAATCTTAACACCCCACGGACGTTCCTTTGAATCTAAATGGAAGGCTAATTCCCAAGCCTTGCTTTAGTTCAGATGGGGGAAGTGTTTCTTGACTGATCGGTCTGGGTTCAATCAGGGAAGCAGAACCCCTTTGAGTTATGGGACAAGGGACTTAGTATAGGAATTAGACCTTATGAAACTATGGGAGTGCCTGGGAGGGGAAGGCCCAGGAGGAATCGGAGGATCAGAAGGAGCCACCAAACAGTCAACTGCACAAGCTAAGCACATCCTGGCACTGCGGAAGGACTGCAAAGAGAAGCCCGTGGGCAGGTCTTTGGGGAGCTGTCCCCTGTGCAGTCCCTCCTCTGTGGAAATGCCACCAAGCATCTGAGGGGGGCCTGGGCTGCTGTCCATCCTACCATCATCAGTCAGGAAGGGGAGCTGGACCAGGAGCAGGGGAGAGCAAGGACAGGCTGGAATCTGCTGACACCACTGTGTCTGTCTGTCACCACATCTGACCCTGGCGACCTTCAGAAAGTAATGTCCACCGCCTCACATCTTGCAAATCCTGTACAAATTCCTCTCCTGGCCAACTCTAACTCAAAACCACGCAGGAAAGGGGATCTAGAGAAGATAGCTCCATCTTAGCCAACCTGACAGAGTGCAAACCACCACACTTGAAGAAAAGGCCGTGGGTGGCAGCAGAATATCCTGCTTTTATTAAGAAACAAACACCGCAGAAGTCCCTAGTTCAAGGAAGCAGAGGTTCTCATCCTCATGTGTGTGTGCACGCATGCATGTGTGTGTGTGTGAATTGCATGGGAAGTTGTTGAAAAGATAAATTCCCAGGCCTCATCTCTTAAGAGTCCAGGGTTGGGCACCTGTTTTAACAAGCTTAATAGGTGACACTGATATACATAAAAGCTTGAAAACCACTGTCCTCAACCTTATTGAGCAAATAAATAGGTTATCAATCAATTCAAGTCTAATTGCTGGCTGTCAAAAGCCCTCTATCAATAAACTGCTATTTAAGGACACTGGGATGGTGACCCAGATGCCTACATTACCCCAAATTGCCTCCTCAGCTGGACTTTGGGTTCTCCATCTCCCTGCCTGGATTCTTTAAAGAACAAGGTAAAATGTAGACACAAGACCCATTCCTATCTCTGCTCCTAGGGAGCTGGGTATGGCTGGACAGCAAGAGGAATCTCATGCTGACACCGCCAAGGGCTAATGGATTGGGAAAGCCAAAGGTATGCTCCATCCTGCAAACTGGGTTTACTGGTAACTCACACAAGCAATTTATCTCATTCAGATGATCACCACTGAACAGTGTGCATCTGACACCCCAAAGTGTGTGGGCAGCCCTCGGGGCACTCTGTGAAGCAAGTGAGAATAATAGGTACCTACCTTAGAGGTCAGAGGTGGCACACTTACAGACCGCCCGTGTGCCTTGTCTGTCTGCCCTGCCACTGTCAGAGCCACCCCCAGCTACCCACCTACCCATGCTGCCTATTATCCAGCACCACAGAAACTTTCGACCCAGCTGCCCCAGCAACTGACAGCGCCAGCCTCTTGCTCCTCAGGCAGGCAGTGTGGGCAACTCAGGAAGAGTCAGAGGAGGATGGGGTAGGGCCCAGAGTAGCCAGGTTAAGGTGCAAGGCTGAGCTGAGCAAGACCTTCCTGCAGCGTGTTCAGGGCCAGAGTCCAGGGCAGCAGGCTCACCTGTTACACTGCCTTCTTCCCATGCCTTCCTTTTCTGCCTTTGCAAACGGAACCGCAAAGGCACTGATGCCTATTGAAATACCCTCCGTCCTCCCCCATCCTCTTCTCCTAGGACTGGTCAGGTCAGCACTACTGACTGACTGAACAAGCCAGTGGGCCAGGGGTCCTCTACGCCTTGCCCACCCAGGGAGCTTGTCAGTGATGCAGATTCCTGAGTTCTACCCTCAAAGAACCTGACTCAATACATAGGTGGGACTCAGGAAACTGCATTTTAAACAAGTGCTACCAGGGATTTCCGGGCAGATGGTCAGGGACAAGATTCCAGAAAACACTGCATGAGGCAGAATGCTTGTGGAGGTGGGGCAGGAAGAGGAGGAAGAGACAGACCAGAATAAGACTTCACAGTCTGGCTAAAAAAACAGATCACACACAAATGAAACCGCTACCAAAGTCAGACGTGGCATCGCAGGATGGGATGCCCATGGCAGACGCTTCCCTGATGCTCAGGAGACCTGGGGGAGTGATGATGCCCAGAGGGGAAGCTTCTCTCTGGGACCCAACAGTGGGGCTCAGAACCCTGGCCGTAGGGTAGCACCGGTCTTACTGCTGTTTTCTCTCAAACACAGCCTTACCCACCAGCCCCTCTCTCTTCCCTGCATCCTTTCCCAATCCTCTTCCAGCACCCCTGCTCTTCCTGCCCTCACCCCGGCTGGGGTGCCTGCTGTGTTTAGACAGGCCCCCCAGAGGGACAGACACCACAGGGGCGCCCTCAGCAGGCCTCTATTCCCTGCACAAGGACAGGGGTGCCATCCTTCGTGTTGCTCTTTTAGGCAGATTCCTTGCCCAGGCAAATGACAAGGAAACAGCTGGACAAAGGGAAGCCCCTAAACTCCTAATATCAGAAACATGCTTCATCATAGAGAAGGAGACAGCTAAAAGATTGCCTCCTCCCTTCTGTGCACTGTCTGCCGCCTTCCTCCTCTGTGCCCAGGGAAAGAAAGTGCCTGAGAAGCTCCTTCTTCCTGGTACCAAGCTTCTCGTACTCCTAAAAGGGAGGAGTCAGCCAGACGCTGGCTACTGACAAAGGCCATCTCTTGGTGAACCTCTGCTTTCAACAGAGGTCAGCAGTCAAAATGAACTGATTCAGAAGCACTACCCCTGGGGAGTCTCAAACCCTGAGCAGTCAGGTCCTGAAGTGGATTATCAACCTTGTGACCTTTCTATACCACATTCTTGTTAGCAGGGTTAGGCACCTTTTACACAGGTGTCTGGGGGGTGGGAAACTACCGTTGTTTTAGAGGATTATGCAAACACTTTTACAAGAGATTAATTGGCCCGTGTTTAACCTTTGTTCAATTGGTCCTAATTTACTAATTGACTGCTCAGTTCCAGTAAAATCTCTGGTTCTAGGTTTACAGTCTGCTGAAAAAGTGATTAAGATGTGTAAATCCATAGCCCGGAGCTTCTCATCACAGTTCAGGAGACAGGGCCTTCCACTATAGGAAGGGTGTCCATGCAGAAAAGAAATGCTATTTGCTTGGGGTAGTAACTCCCTGATAGCAGAACTGGGATTGGCGGGGTAGAAGCTATAGGGAGGATGATATTCTCTTGGCACATGGAAAAACCTTTAACAATTAAAATTATTTAAAAACAAAAAGTTTCAGCCAGGCTCCGTGGCTCATACCTGTAATCCTAGCACTCTGGGAGGCTAAGTCAGGAGAATTGCCTGAGGCCAGAAGCTCGAGACCAGCCTGAGTAAGAGTGAGACACCATCTCTACCAAAGATAGAAAAAGTAGCCAGGCTTGGTGGTGCACAGCTGTAGTCCCAGCTACTAAGAAAGCTGAGGCAGGAGGATCACCTGACCCCAGGAGTTTGAGGTTGCAGTGAGCTACAATGACCCCACTATACTAGTGTGGGCAACAGAGGAATACCCTGTCTCAAAAAAATAAATTAAATTAAAATTAAAAAAAAAAAGCTTCTAGCAAATGTAAAAAGAAAAAAAGAAAGAAAAAATAATAATAATAAAAAGAAAAAATAAGCAAGTCACCTCAGGAGCCTGTGGGCATCTAAGCACTAGGAATGTCACAGCAGGGGGCTGAGGGGCCATGCTGATCCCCTGTGAGCTGATGCCAGAAGATCCAACCCAGCTCCAGGAGTTTGAGCTAGAAAGCTATATATACAGAATTAGCTTCCTGTCCAGGGCTAAGGGCCGGGCACGGTAGCTCATGCCTATTGTCCTAGCTTTCTGGGAGGCTGAGGCGGGTGGATAGCCGCTGCTTCAGGGGTTCAATACCAGCCTGAGCACAGTGAGACCCCGCCTCTAAATCTAAAAAAATACACAAAAACCAGAATGGACTAAGGAGAAAGACTTTCCAAATGTGAAGACCTGTTACAAAACACTTCCAGTTATTAATATTTCAGTGGGGAGTTAATAACATAGAGCATGCATGTGAACTTATGCATGTTGATCACAGAGCTGCTGTAAATACAGTAATGGACTTAGAGTGTTGACTTGCTCACTAAGTGATAGAGATTATGAATATGATTACTATACATAAAAATTAGTGGTCACTTTCTAAGGACACAGTCACTAGGATTTGGTTAATGTCCCCACTTCCCCAGGTACAGGAAATAGTTGCATTGTCTGTAATGCCACATTCAGATACAAGGTACAATAATTCGTGTTAACTAGTACACTTAATGCACATTTACCTCTTTTGTGTATATATGAGGACAATATGGCATAAGTATATGTATATTTATAATTATTCAAGCATTCATTCTCCAATGCCTTGAAGTTGAGAAGTTGAGTAGTGAAAATTATTATTAATAATTTATTTAATTATTAATTAATAAATCAATCACTTCTAAAATTGATCCCGACTAAAACATCACTTATCAGCTAACATTACTACCCCACTGATGAGGTCTCTGTGGCTTAGTCTCCTGCCATCATAAAAATTCAGCAAATATAACATAAATATTTTGCAAAATACCTGCAGAGTGAAGCTGCAAAACTTACAAAAGTTAAAGGATTTCATGAAGTTGCCAAAAGTGATGTTGGAGAATTGCTTGACTCTCAAGCAAAGACATTGACAAATAAATATTTGAGATGTTAGACTGGTTAACAACGGAAGAACACAGTGTTGAGAACATTGGTGCCCCAAAGGCCCTTCAAAAGAAAATGATTTAGATATCAAAGGAGAAAGAGAGGCTTTGGGAAAACTAATATACTCTTTTTTTTTTTTTTTTCTGAGACAGAGTCTCACTCTGTTTCCTGGGCTAGAGTGCCGTGGCATCAGCCTAGCTCACAGCAACCTCAAACTCCTGTGCTCAAGCGATCCTCCTGCCTCAGCCTCCCGAGTAGCTGGGACTACAGGCATGCACTACCATGCCCGGCTAATTTTTTCTACATATTTTTAGTTGTCCAGCTAATTTCTATTTTTTTTTTTTTTTAGTAGAGACAGGGTCTCGCTCTTGCTCTTGCTGGTCTCGAACTCCTGAGCTCAAACAATCCGCCCGCCTTGGCCTCCCAGAGTGCTGGGATTACAGGCGTGAGCCACCACGCCCGGCCTATACTCATTAATATTTTGCAAAACAAACAAAAACAAAAAAATCCTACTTCTACTTTATGATAGGGCTTTAAAAGTCCAAGTAAAGTGAGCAGTGTTATGATATATTAATATAATGTCAGAAAATTTTACTGAGAAAAGTAACCCATAATTCATTTAACAATTAGTGTAAGAAAATGTATTTTATATCTTTTAGTTTCACTCTCAGTAGGAAGCTCCAATCAAACTTTTCTCCCACTGATTACAAAGCCATGATTCTCTTTGTAAGTGGATTTATTTTAAATGTCCTTGCTGGTAGCAACCTCAGATGTAGGAAAAGATAGATAGATAGAGAGAGAGAGAGTGAGTGAGTATGAGCGAGTACCAGACATCTTTCTTGATAGTTGCCTAATTTTTTAGCTAACTAGCAATAAGACAGAGGGTCAAACAGACCCACTGTTCTTTCCTCTTATTAGAGAAAGCCCTAGAAGTTTCCCAGTTCTTCTATCAGACTTGGTGGAAGGGTTTACATATAAGGTTGAAGTAGGGAGGAACTCTCAAATAGAATACATTAAAAAACTTCAGAATTTAAATCTCAACTTGACTTTCAATTGCCATTTGAATGGACTCAAGAGTTTCAGAGCTAGAAAACGATTTTTAGAAAATGGTCCCTGGGAGTCAAAATTGTGTTGTTTTTGTCTGAATACATTTGCAAGGCAATCCCCTCATTTTTTAGGTAAGATAACTGAAGAGAAAGTGGATAAATAACTTTGACTATGCCACACTGACTATTAGTAGCTTAACTAGAACCAAGACACAAGTCTCCTGAATCTAGAGCCGTGGGTTCTCAACGACTTGGCTGCACCTTGGAATTACCTGGGGAACTTTAAAAACTACAGATGTCTGTGTCCCACCACAAGAGATGCTGACTAAATTAGTATTGGGTGCGGCTGAACTGGGGATGTTTAAGAGCTGTCTAGGTGATTCTAATATGCAGCTGAGGTTGACATCCAACCATCTTTGCTAGTTTTGCTCTTGCAAAAGGACCTATATCATTCTCCACTATAGCTCATCTCCCTACTCTTCCATTTTTTTCATCTCCCAATTAATTAATTCTATTCCTTCTTTAGTGTCGCCGCATTCCAACAATTTTAAAGTCCAAAGCCCCTAAGGCAGAGCTGGGTGAATTTGCAGGCAGTGGGGCCAGGAAGGTGGGAGGGCTGGGGACCTGGGAGTGGTCCCTAGAGAGGAGGAAGGGTACAAAGTAGGGGAACGGCAGGCTCCCAGAGCCCCCCCCCCCCCAGTCTGCTTAAGACAAGACAGACAGGACAGATGGGACAGACGGCGGACTTCAAAGCTCAATGCACCAGGGAACCAGCGCTGCCCTCACAGCAGCCATATACTCAAGCTTAAATTTAAACATTCTGCACATGCTTGAGGTTTGGATTCCATCCTGGAGCAGCCGGCAGCAGAAGCTAACCACCCGGAGTCCCAGCAGACCACAGACGACTTCTGCAGCTGAAAACCACCCACTGCTGCGCTAATGGGACCTTAGGGCCAGGCCAGAGAGAGCAACCCCTTTCACCACCTAACTGCTCTTCCCTTAGCTGTCAGAGGGTCTTTTCATTCCACTTAGTTGTGTGTGTAAAAATGAGTGTTGCACCCCTGAGGAGGGCAGTGGTAAAAAAGCAAATTTAAAAATTAACCTTTCGAGAAAAGTGATCAGTACGACGAGAAAAGCCTGTTTCAAAAACCAAAGGCTTTGTTAAGGGCTTTGTGTCCACGGT
>VSMD01086084.1:0-14286 GCA_008750895.1 Mirza zaza
GTTTCTATTATCTCTATATAATGAGAACAATAATAGTCATTAACACTAAGCACTCAATAGACAAACAATAATACCCTGTGTTCAATTTTGAAAGTGTCATGGTTACTCTAATTATTACTTCAATGGCTGGTATTCACAACCACACCCTAAATTGTCTAAATGTGACATCCATATACAATATTAGGTTAACACTATTTTTGGTAAAGCAGAGAAATTGGTACTGTACATTTTTACTCAATGATGACAACTAAAAACTGCTAGATTTTGGTACATGAAGGGATTTGCCATAATCTCTCTAAAAGAGATCCCCACTGAGTAAAGATTATCATCACTGTGTTTGTATCAGCTATTCCCATAGAAACACGTATCCCATGTAGCTCCTATTGGTAATACAGAAGGAGGAGCCTGTGTTTGATTCTTGGAAATCAAGTGGGGATTCTTCATTCCTCTTCATAACCATTTCATTATATAATTGTACATTCAGCCTAGACACACCAATTGATTCATGGCAAATCGAAGATACCTCATCTACTATTTAGCTGTTACTGTCCAATTTAAAGATTCTCTACATTGCAACGTGAGGTCAACATTCCACCTGTCATGATTCCTACTGTAAAATCTATTCAGTTGCAGGTTTAAAGGTCTAAGGCATGGAACACCACTTTTTAAAGTTTTTTAATAAAATAAAACAAAAAAAAAATCCCACCCATTACAGACTTAATCTTTCAAGGTTCTTAAATTGTCCAAATTCCTACATAGGAGGTTTCAGTTAGCTCAGTTGGTAAGTAAGGAGGCTGTCATTGTTTCTTTTCATAAGCTTGATTTTCCCCTCTGTGGATGGAAATCAACTTGAAAACTGAACAATTTTCTATGTGGAATTTTTTAGAAAAGAGTGCTCATCACAAAAACAAAACACAAATGGATAATGAGATTGCAAAAGTTGCATAATATAATCTATTTGTTTTACCTCAGTTAGCATGCTTTATTTGTAGAAAATAGTCGTTGGCTTCCAGAGACTCCCTATGGATCAATACCAAAGTTCTCAACATTTGTCTCAAGCCCAGGTTACTAATATCCCAAGCGTATTTATTACAGAAATGCACACAGAAAATAAAAAACCATAAACTTACTTGATGTGTTTCCACTTCCCTTTTCCCCCTTCTGGCCTTTTTGTCCTTGAAAAAAATAGCAAAAAAAAAAATGTTTTTAATCAGGGCAATTCACAATGCTTGGTTTAAATGGATAGAGCATGACAAGGTAATCTAAAATATAAATATATAACAGTTACATGTTTTGAAATATAATAATAATGTTGATGTTGATAATAATAATAGATACTACTTTTGAAGGCCTGTCATGAACCCACTATGTGCTATCTCAAGTTATTTACAAAGGCACTAAATGTCCAATTTTCTCCAAAGAGGCAACAGTGAAATGCAAGAAGTTTGTTTTGTACTTACTCATTCTCCTTTTGTCCTCTTTCTCTGACTGTGTCTTCCTCCCACCCCCAGGAAGCCCAGAGCCTTCCAACACATTCCACACCTAGTTCTCCTATTCCTATTATTACAATTTGTTTATCTTATTTTACATTTCTTGAGATGGGAATATCCCAAAGACTAAACTGTCAAGGAATTTCTGGGAGTTCTGAGATTCTGATGATCTCAGTCATGGGGAAGGGTAGGAAGAGCCTTGGGCCATCTAAACCTACAGGCTGGGCACTTGGTTTTGAGAAAGCTCATCCATTTTACACAGGAGTATGGGACAAATATCATCATTTTATATGAAGGTCAGGCTTCAAATGCATGTGGAGACATGCTAGACCTTTTGCTAATGAATTGCCACTTCATCCATAGTACCATTTTTAAAGGGTTCTTCAGGAGATTTTTCTTTAGTGCCAATAAGAGATTTTAATCGTGACAATTTCATTTCATGAAAGTGGTGCTGTTCTTGCTTATTGATTTTTTTTTTCCAAAAGCCATCAGATATCTACTTTGCAAGTAATTATCATCTTGGCATAAATGTAGAGCTGATCCTAGTGTTGCCAGCCTCTAAATCAAAATCTTGTTTTTGACACACTCCAACAAAATCAAGTACCCCTATGTTTCCATCCAAGAGCTCAGAGGATGTGGTTTAAAACTCATGAACTTTGAAATAATAACAATAATTCAGAAACCCTTGTCTTGAATTATTTTGCTCTGCCACTTGCTAGGGTATGTGGCTCAGGACAAGTCTTTAAATCTTTTTGAGCTAACATTTATTCTTCTATATAAAATGAAAAAATGACACCTTCCATTGCAGAGCCACATTGAAAGTTAGCAACAATGTTCATAAAGCACCTTGTCCATACAAGATGCATGTATGAGATGATATCTCTTATTATTTCAGTTTTTCATCTACTAAAACTTAGTTAGAATCTGCTCTCTATGATTTTATTTTCAGTTTATGAGAGAGAATGGCTTTTTCACCTCAGTTCCTTTTTATGTTATGATTATATTTAATTTTAGTGTTAATATTTACTTATTTTGGGGTTTTCTTCTAGTTTATTTTATCTATGCTTCATTTTGAATATTTATCTTTATGCAACTTTTAGAGAAGATTTTTGGGCCTTAATTTAGGAAATTAAAAAATTCAATGTATGATGAGTAGCATGAGACTTGAGGCACTTAAAAAGTGTAAATTATTCCCAACTGAAATTTTATGTTCAAGATTTAATGAAATGCCAACCATTCCATATCAGTACTATGACAAAGAGAATTTTTAATTCTCTGATTGTTTTGCATAATGTGATTACACTTTATATCACTAAATTCACTTCATTACAATTGAGTCATTTTGGGTAATATTAAACTAGCAAAAATCATTGCTAGCACAAAGTACCCAAAACCTTTCCTATTTTTTTTGATGGTATCTTTTTATGAAGGATAGTATAAAATTTCAGATTGTTCAAGAAGAAAAGTTTTAAAAAGTTTAAAAAAATTGGGAAGGGGGAATTAAAGGTGATTAGTTCTAATTCACCTCTGAGAAGATAATATAATAAACAACCTTAATTTTATCATTTTAAAATCAATAAAGAAAATGAGACCATGCATTATTCTTGGAAGTGTTTTCACATAGCAATTTGTCTTGGATATTTGGGAACAGAATTGGTCAAGCCAGAGTACTGACCGACTTAATATCCTCATAACTCTAGGACTCTATGATAAATAAATTAATTTATTTTGCTTTTTTCATACATCGCTTTGACTTTTTCCTTTAAAATGCTAAATGTCTTTTCTTATAAATAAATAAACATAAGATTTTTGTCTCCTTTTAACATGATTCATATATAACATTTATATGATCATAGCTACAACTTTGTCTTTCTACCTCTGGCCTCTCCTCTGAATTCCAGACTTATATATTTGACAATCTATGGATATCTCCATGAATGACGTAGAGAAAATGTTCAATATTGTGTTTTTTGAACAAATAAATACATTATGTATGGTCTAAAGTTTTAGAAATCTTAAAAATGACCAGAACTCCCCCTTCAGGGAATCATCAGACTTTGGATGCACTTCTAAAGGCTCACTGGAGAGAAGTGCAATATTTGCATGCTGGAAGTTCCACTTTGTTTAACAAGGTTTAACAAGTTCAAACAAAGTCCTCTAGGGATTTTGAAGACATGGAAGGTTACACTTCAATTAAGCCTTCCAAACTTTCTGAAGTAAGTATGCCAGATCTTATAAATGCTCTACTCTATAGATCTGCTGTATATGGAGACATTGTAAAGTCTCTTTTTCTCATGTTTGTGTATCTTATTATAAACTGTCTTCTTCACCTTTCATTTCCCTGTATCTAGTATTGTATCCTACATAGATCGTGTGCACTCAATACATGTGGAAGGAAGGGAGCAGGGTGGGGAAGAAAAGGAGAGAGAAGATAAGAGAAAATAAATATGAGGTACTTTCTTGAACTTCTTCAAAATCTGATAATGTGTTGATTACAGTCTAGGCTGTCATCAGTAACACCATGTCAGTTATTGAATTTATTTCTAACTTTACCACCTTCTTTTGATTCTCGTAGAGGAGGGACTTTGTATCATCTCTTCTTTTAATCTGCAACATAACTAAAGCAGCACCAGGCACTCCTGCTCACATTTTTACCAAATTTGAGTATTTTAATAAGGAAGTCATATCCTAAGGATAGTTTTTGGATTTATTACTTTTTTTTCTTGCTTTTCTTTTCTGCAAAGTTTCCCTAACTCCTTTGCTTCACCTAAATATGTGGTTCTCAAATTGTGGTCCCTGGATCTGCAGAATCACACTCAATAGGCCAGGAAGCAAGCACAATCCCAGACCTATTGCATCGGGAACTCTGGGGGCAGAGTTCAGTAGGCTGCTTTATCAGACCCTGCAGGTGATGCTGATGTCTGCTAACGTCTAAGAAATACAAGCCCAAAGAAATTCTAAGCATCTTTTAGGCCAGCACTAACACTACTTCCTCTGTACTACATGTTCTTGTGGTATAGAATTAATCACTCCAAACTCTCCCATAGCATTTTGTGCAGCTTCACAAATGTTGATGATTCGCCACATCACATTATAGCTAATTGCTTACACATATTTCTGCCCCTGCTCCTTGAGTGCAGCAGCTGTGCCGTGTCTATCTCCAACATGCAATGAACCTAGATCAAATTGTGTTGACTGGGAGAATGCATCAAAGAACACTCTCCCAAGTAATTTGACTAATTGAGTATTTGTTGAACTCTGGGAGTTTGAGAATAGAAAGAAACCTTGAGCTTGTGCAGGCTGTAGCTAATAACTAACATATATAGAGAGCGTGCTATGGGACAGGAACTTCTGGAAAGAATTTAAGGCATTTATGAATTTCTTTACTTTCTACAGAAAATCTAAATCATGAGTTCTATTATTAGCTTTGCTTTGTAGATAAGCAAACTGAGACAGAGAGAGACTGAGTACGGGAATAGGACTCAAATCTAGGATTCAATATGTACTATACTCACTATTATGTTCCCTAAGAGGGAAAACAAAATAATATAAATAGAATAAGTACATGTTACCATGAATTTCAAGTTCAAACCACCTTGACAAATGTTTAATTGCCCAAAGTGAACAACCTAAGATTACATACTTGACATAAACTTTACAAAATCATCCTTTTGATTAAACTTTAGAAGAGAGGCTATTTTCTCATTGGGTTATAGGGAGAAAATTCACTGTTGCCTCTTCAACTCCTGACAGTTCAAGTATCTTCCCACCTTAGCCTCCTAAGTAGCTGGAATGACAGGCCAGAGTCACCGCTATTCTCTTAATGATAATTTACTTTGAAATTAGGAAACAACCAGCCTAACCCCTTCTAGAATTACTGTGCAAAGCTCACAATTTAAGCTTAGGCTACTTGCACGGCCAATAGAAATTATATCATCATGTGTGTACATTTTAAAATGCTACAACAATGTTGATTATTAAGCACTAATAGATAATAGCAGGCAGTTTATTTTGCAAGGGCTAAGATTTCAGACTTCTCTGTGTTTTGCTAACTGTAACTTTGCAGGGTTTGGCCAGTGGAGGTTAAAGGAGTATTTATACTTTGCTTGTTTGTTTTTCTTTGCCAGTATTTCCATTCTATTTTTTTCTAAGATAGACAGCATTCTTTAGGATGATGAAGACAGCATTCTTCAGCATTCTTCAGCATTCTTCATGATTGCATAGAATTTATCGTTCCTGTGGTTTCTTTTTCGAACTATTTTTCTTGGGGACATGGAAATGTTCCTTAGGTGAGCAGAAATCAGTTTCAAAATGTTTTAGACCATAAGATAAACTTCATGTGAATGCTACTATTCATACAATGATGACTATTCTTTGTTATTCAAGAATTAAAAAAATATGTATATATATGAACTGGTGTCACTTTTACATATTCTATAAAGAAAATACTCATTATCATAATACCTGGCCTGCCTATTGATCCCGGGAATCCTCGACTTCCAGGAAAGCCAATTGCTCCCCGATCACCTTTAAGACCTGGAGGACCTACGTGGTTAATAAAGAAAAAAAAAAAATTGAGTAATAAGTCATTTTTTTATACAGATTTGAGAGTTTAATGAAATCATCTAGTTTTATAAATGAATATGAAATAGGCAAATCTCCAAACAGAGGAAGAGTATCTTTTCTAAAATTTCATGTGTGACATTGGAAGGTAGTATACACAGTAAGTGTAAACATTTGTGCATTTAGTACACTGTAAATCTTCAATAAATAACATTGTTAGAACTAAAAGTAAACAAGAAAAAATAAACCTCAGAGTTTTAGTCAGAGGGTTTATGTAGTCAACCAGGAATTGTCAAATGGCAGGATTTTGCCGCAGCTGAAATGGTAACTTTAAAGTGCATAGCTGAAAATCGGATTCTTACGATTTACCTTAGAAAAACATAACTCAATCAAAAGTACCAAAGAGTATTCATAAAAAAATTGAGGTCCTAGTTCTGGAATATATTACTTTATCTTTCATGGACCTGTTTTTTACAAAATCCATTGTAATCCCAAACAATATAAATACACACACACATAAACACACACACACACACAAACCCACCGATTTACTTATGTGTATATATTATATACTTATACAAATCTAAGGTTTTGTATGCTTAAATTAATACTGAAAATGGCCAATTTTTGACTCTATATTTCTATGGTGACCATAAAAACCACACATAAAAGCAAATGTTATGTTACTATGGAATAAAACATTTATCCTAGAGTTCAATGGTTTGAGATAAACTACTATAAAATAGTTTGTATGTTATTTGAAGTGTCATTACCAATTCACAGAATTCCCATTAATCCAATCTTTGGTTGACTCCTTGCAGAGGCACATTATGAGAAATTAATTATATATCTTTTTTTGACATCAATCTTTTAGAATGTTGCCTTTAGTTTGAAAGTTCCAGGGGACAAGGCTTATGCATACTTAATTCATTTAAAAATCACTTTTTGAGGATCATTCATATAGATACCTAAAACTGGGCTAATTATCCGTAAGAAGTGCTCAGTTTAAAAAGTATATTATTCTAAATAGTTAAGAAATATTGTTCAACCCAGTGTAAAACTTTGATTCCAACAGAAATTAAGCAGATATCTAAAGAAAAAAATGATAAATTATGTTTAGAAATATTAGTAAAGGCAAGACATTTCAACTCCATTTATACTTTGTAGTATATATTGGCTGGACTTCACAGCTTAAAAAAGAACCTAACATCTGTTTTCAGGACAAGCTGATCAATTATTATTTATTTATACCTTACTTCATTATATAAGCAAGGTAGTCAGACCTCTGTTCTTGTAGTTGACATCTGTCACTCAAATTTACAAATAAAAACACTGATACTAAATTCTCTCATTTTAAAAAAAATTTAAAACATTCCCCCACTTTTTATAAAATGCTACTCATAAATAACTCCCTTTTTTTTTGGTTTTTTACCATTTTCTCCATTAATTCAACAAATATATATTGAGCACATATATTGTGCCAGTCTCTATACATTCCTGGAATTTAAAAATGTCCTTATGCAAACAGATCTTCCAGTGTGGAGAAGTAGGTAAGAGACATGTTGAGAAAGGTAACAGATAAATTAAGAAGATAATTTTGGAGGTTATAACTTTAGAAACAACTGGGAAATATGAGAATGTCTAAAGATCTGCTTTCAACAATGGGGATAGAAAGGGCCTCTCTGATGATGACTTGTTGGGTACGTTACAGTGACACTCAGAATACAGTTGTTCTACTATGAATTATAATATGAACGTTTTCAATAGGTGAGCAAATAAATCCATAAATGAAGCACATGGGACACTTTCATAGAAATCAGTCCATCATAAGTCCCCTATTATGGGAGATGTTTAAGTAGACCTTATATGGCCTATAAAATTATGTAACTTGTTTGTTCAATGATGTTTGAAAATGTGACCTCTAAATATAAGCATTGTTATTGAATTTTATTCCAGGAGACCAGACTTTCTGAGTCTTTTAGGTAGCAATTAGTTAGTTTTCTATAATAATATGTTGACAGTGGAAAGGGTCTGGCACCTGCTTCTAACTCATAGGCAATTTAGGTACAATGACATAGAATCTCAGTCATGGAATGTTAGAGTTCCAAGGGACCTTACATTATCCAGTCCAAATCCATCATTTTATAGAGGCAGGAGCATAAGACTAGAGCGATCAAATCACTTGTATTAAGTCTGGTCTGATAAATATTCACATATCCTAGGTCCCTAGCTCTTTCTTCAGTCTTCTTTCTGTGGTCTAGCAGACTGGTTAAGAGCACAGACTCTGCAATCTTGCCCATCTGGGTTTAAATACCAGCCCTGCTGCTCAGCAGCTGCTGATTGACCTTGGGCAAGACATTTAACCTCCCTGCGCATCTGTAAAATGGGTATATTATTTATTCCCACATCATCAGTTTGATGTGAGGATTGAAAGAGCTAATAAATGTAAAAGACTTAGAAAAGTACCTGGCATGTAATGATCATTTTTGTGTTAGCTTTTGTTGCAATGACCCAAACAAAATGGTAACCTGAAAAACTAAAAGAGTCAATGTATCACCTCAACAACCATATATTACATAACTCCCCTTTATGAAGGACTGGATAATGCCTATTTGTGTAAATGAGCAGGACCAAGAACAACACATTATGACATCACTTTGTGTCCTCTAAACGTAAACAATTATACATCATCAATTTATAATCAAGACTTTAAAAGCTTAAAAAAAGGAAAAAGAATCTTTGCGATAGAATCTGTTTATGGCATTAGCAAAAGCTGAAACTTTTAAATCCTTTTTATTTCTTATATTCATAATTCATAAAGTGCTGCAAAAGATGTTCCCAAGATGAAGCTTTTGTATGGCAAGTGGTGGCCCAGACTGAATTTTTATGACTGAGTTATAAAGCTTTGACAATTGCAGTTTGTAATGGAGGAGATGACAGACCCTTGACAATAGCAGTTCTGGCAGCTGATTTAATACTGGTTATTTACCATGCTATGACATTAATACACCATTGTTAATACCTACTGAGTGCTAGTCAAGTAGAAAGACTTTTCTGAATACAAATTCTTAACTGATAGTACTTTCAAAGGCATATCAACACCAACCCATCCAACACACACACACACACATATATATTTTAAAAATATTTAAAAAAAACTTTTTTTACAGAGCTTTTAAAGGTAAAAAATAAAAAAAAATTAAAAAAAAACTTTTTAAATGTAAACTTTATATATTGCTTTTTAAGCATAAGGAGGTAGAGGACAGGCAGGTATCCAATTTATGCTTTTCATTTTTAAAATTGTTTTTCTGATGTAACTTGGGCTAATCAATACATTGATCAGGAAGAAGAACATTTTATATAATCAAAGACAGAAAAATAAGATTAACAACATGCTATTTAGACACTTTTTGGCAGCACAAACCATTCTAGTTATAATTAGACCATGAGATATACTTCCTACTTTCAAACAGCATGCAGAGTTATTTGATTTCCAGCCAAGATTAAGATGACAATCATGTTATTGTTACTGTCTTTAAAAAAATTTTTAAGAACAAAGAAAGTTCCTGTTCTCTCTTCTTCTTGTCTTCTTTCAAAATATTGCTTTCAAGATTAAATATAGACAGAGGAAAATAATTTGAAACAATTTTGCTCTCAGTAAAATACAGAGAGCAGCTGACAGCAAAGGTAAAAGTCATCTATAATTTAGCCAATATTTACATTCAGATTTTATGAGTTTAAGCAGATATATTCCAGTCAAAGACTATACAGCAAATATAATCCAATTTTCCTTGGACTCATAAGTCACTAATATGAGTTTTTTATGTCTTAAAAATCAGAAAACTTGCAATTTTTCAATGCAAAGATGATTTTCCTGTTCTCCTTCACATGTGATCTATAGTAGGGTCTGCCATTTACTGTTTGCAGTCTATGATATAGACGACACTCCCTAGACTTATGAACAACTCCATGTGGTGACTCTGGTTAAAGCATTTACTTTTCTTCAAAAATCATGTCAATGCTTTGCATTCAGTGTATTATATATAATTAGGCTACTAGAACACTTAATATCCCTCTAACACACACACACACACACAGAAGGCAAATAAAATAACTGTTCTCCTCTACACACATACATGTATGTACATTACTTAGCATCATAGCATATTACTAAGTAGTTATAATTACCATACCTATTGGACCTGGAATGCCTTGTGGACCACTTTCTCCAGGGGCGCCTCTATCTCCTTTTTCACCTGGGGGTCCAGGAGGACCTTAAAAAAAATTACAATTACTGACCATGGTTGTTACGCACAGGTTAAACAGATTTGTCATCTGTCAAGACAGTTATATAAGGAGATCCACAGTCTTTTATGTGTTGTGTGATAACATAGAATGAATAAGACTGACCTTCCCAAATGGAGGAATACTCTACTATTGAGTAATGTGATGCCCTATAATAAGGAAGACACAACCCAAAATCAAACAATCTAATTACATATTAAATATTTATGTATGTCTAACACTTTTCTAGGTTCTAAGAACCTGGGGGCAGAGAAAAAAACGCCATGATGGCATAAAGCCACATGGGTGTTGTACACATACCAGGCAGTTAGATATTGAGTTAGATACTGTGTGGAATTGTATACATAAGGACTTATAAGACATTGGGGATACCCTCAAAGGAAAGAAAAAAATCATACACAGTAGTCAACCAAAAAGCATAACTGACCATAAACTCAGATATTTGTCAGAGAGACAGAGATCAATGTGAGTAATAATGGTTGAAGAATTCTCTACTGAGGGGGAAGGTTTGAGGAGTACTTGGAAGAATGGGTAGAATGAGAGGGAAGAGAATTCTGAGAAAGTGAAAGAGATGTGAGGAAAGAAAGAAAGGTGAAAATGAGTAGAAGAGTTCTTTTTCAAGTAAAATATGAGATAGAATTCTTAGATATAGATATTCTCTTGATATAGATACCATCAACAAGATGGAGAGGTTGCAGGGAAAACTTTGACTGCTTGCCTTCACAATTTCCCAGGCGACTCCTGAGTGACGAGTTTGAACATTAATTCAGTCATTTGAATTTTCTGTGTCCAGCAAAACAGAGATATCTGGCAATCACCTCTTTAGAATGATTGCACTATGTCTTTAGAACTTAAAGATAATCCTACCAGGATAGTATAATATATATATATATTATATATATAGTAATATATTACTATAATATTTAGTAATGATATTATTATAGATCAGCATTACTCAGTAACTGGAAAAGCAAATCCAGGCATATCATATTTAAATTCCTTAGATGATAACAGTACTAATAATAGCTGCCTAAATTCCAAAGCTATCCTTGCTTCTCAATTTCCTATTCATTATGATCATTAATTTTCTACTTTGTTTTCAATCTTGCCTCATATTCAGATCATCATAAAAATCTGCCAAATCTTCTAGGCTACTGCTACTTAAACCTGCTTCTTCCCTTTTCTTTCCAGTTGTCAATGTCAAATGAACAAATTCTCAATACACAAACATAGATTATTAGTAAAACTGCAGATATTAAAGACAAAGAGAATGACTAGCAGATTGGTAGCAGTCATTTTAAAAGCAAAAAGAAAAGCCTGAAGCCAGGAAATAATTTCTTTGAAATACTGATAGAAATATTCAAAATAACTGTCAATCTAAGAAAAGTGTATGTAGTAAAATAATTTTAAAGATCAAAACAGAGAAAATGAAATCCAAATGTCTCACCACCAATGGACTTTCACAGAATGAACTTGCAAAAGATATACTTCGGTTGTAAGAATAATAATCCCAGAAGAAATGACTAAGATGCATTTAGAAGGGAGAAAAATTGGTAAATTTTATGAGCAAATCAAAGTAAATATGACTGTATAGAATAATAGAAATAATATTGACTAAATTCTCGGCAAAAATGCATGAAATAGAAATGGACTATACTAAAATATAGCTGGAGGCTAGAAGAGAGGGTGATCAGTCAGAGTAACTGAGATTTCTTGTTTATTTCAGGATGAAGGTTAAGATACTAATAAACTTTAGACTTACTGATAAAGTTTAAGGGTGACAATCAATAAAATAGAAATATCCTATAAATTTTCCAAAATCTTTTTGGTAACTCTAGTGGAGACAATTCAACAAGAGAAAAATCTCAATCAATCCAAAAGTATCAAGAAAGGAAAACAAAAGAAACAAACAAGCTGGGGGAAACCAGAGCACATAATGTGGTGAAAATAAATACAGTGAAAAGAGATTGTCAGATCATATTAGAAAAATAGGTAAGTGTTCATTACAAGAGACAAATGTTAAACAATGGATATCGAAAGTCAAATGGTTGAAAGCATAATATAGAAAAATATCTACAATGTAAAAATAATTAAAAGCTAGTATGAAAATATGTATATTTTATACATATTAATTAAAAAATAAGATTCCATTCACCTTGTTTTGCTAACAGGAACTGAAGAAAAAAACTGACAAATCTATCGTTATTTCAGAGACTTCAAAAGGCCTTTTAAATTAATAATACAGTTAAGTAAGAAGTAATAAAGACTCTAGAACCTTTGAAAAGCAATACTAACAAGCTTGATTATGGACAAGTAAAGAACTTTGTACTTAGAGAAAACTTATATTCATCTTCATTACTTATGAAATATTTTTAACAATGAGAAACTCATTCGGCCTTAAGAGATATTTTATTGGTTTATTGGATACCAGCATACTGTTACCTCACTCTGTCTAGATCTGATTTTAATATTCCTTCATCTTGGTATCTGTAGTAAATGTATGCTAAAAAACTCCTTATTTTAAACCATAGAATTTCAAATACCAAATCTCTGCTTCTATCAGTACATTTTAATATATACCATCTTCTGGAGGAATGACAAGACATTTTACCTTGAAGTAAACTGATATTTCTTAATGTCTGAGAATGTTCCCAGTCTTTCAGCCTGAGATCATTAGTGATGTTATTCAATACTTTCACTTCTCCTTTTATTTCCTGTTCCAAATGCACTTGTTCTTCTTTTATAGACATAATTTCTGCTGATGCATTGTACACACGCTCCTCTAATTTACTGATTTCCTGTAAAACATAAGTGAGTACCCACAACTTTTGTTACATATGTAATTATCAAATATGTAAGTTCAAGAGGTCTTAGAAGTTCAGGTTTTTAAAACACATGCCTTACAAGAGTTTTATGGAATAAGATTATGGAAATTGGAAAACAGTTTTAAAACGGTAATTCTTTCGTTGTGAAATATTTCCTTTTTTCATTGAATTGCTGAATTTTTATACCCCTAGCCCCTCATCAAAATCAGTTAAATAAATATAAGATACACTTCTATTCCTAAATAGATATAAAAATGTTAAAAATTTAAAATTAAAAACATTTTTTAATTAAAATTCAGATTTTTAATTTATATGAAATTTCCTTACACTATACTTACAGTGACAACATATTACCATTTTGTGAATCTAATAGGTTTATAAACAAAATTGTTTTATACCAATAACTAAAGTTTAATGTCATAATTCTCAGTGGTAATAAACATTATAGGTAGATTTTCATATTCAATACAACCTGAAACTAGCATATTAATAGTACTTTATTTTCAATTTTTATTGACTCTGCATTTGAGGCTTAATTAGTATTTTGTGCTTTCAAATATAAACATATTTTGTGTGTACGTATGTATATGTATCACATATATATAGAGAGAGTGTGAACAAGAGAGATCATACTGTGTTCTGGAATATGCTTTTATTTTTTACTCAATGATATGGTAAGGATATTTACCTACTAAGTTACTTAGAGACTGACTTATTTTCAATAATTTAGTAGAACTGAATTGTATGAATTTTTCATAATTTTATTTGATTCCTATTGATAGAGTTTTGAGCTATGTACTTTTTTACAACTTTAGACAATGCAGCAATGAACACCATTTTATATATATTTATATATTGTACAAGTGCTTCTGTAGGACATCTTCCTTGAAGTGGATTTGACCATAGGGATTAAACATTAAAATTTTTGTTCAACATTGCCACCCTGCCCTCCAAATACATGCTATCATTTCCCCTCCTTATGTACTGTGTATCAGTGTCTACTTTTTATACCCAAATACTGGGTAAGTTTGCTTACTTAATATATTTAAGTAAGAGTTGACATAATAAATCATTGTTAATTGTTTTTTTTAATATAATGAGGT